>CM022773.1:18735804-18888304 GCA_012411365.1 Ameiurus melas | reverse complement strand
TCAATCTGTAACGTCTCCTGGGGGACATTACTCCCATGGAGTGCTGTGCAGAGTTAACGAAGGCCCTCCTGTCCGGGAAGAAGTTGGTCAGTATAACGTTTCGTTTCCCTTTAGTTATTTTTAGGAACCGGTTGATCTGTTCCTGGGTGTATAGTTGCACAGGTTCTTGTGGACGGTTAAAAACATACGGTTGTTCTGCGGTGGCCTCCTCCTCCTCCATGGATTCATCTCCTGAAGATCCATCCCCACACTCCAAGCTCGAGTCCTCGGACATCTCGTCATCATGTTTCGATGGGTACTCCACCTTTTCCATCCGTTTCCCTATTCTGTCCATTTTAGGATTTTTATCATCAACATTCACGTCTCGTTGGTGCTCCTGCTGCGGTTGTGTGGGGTTACTATCTCCACTTGCAACTGCTCTGCCAGGCTTGAGACCAGATCGCTGTGTGGCATCATTATTGTCGCTGGAATAGTCATAGGTGCTGGCATCGTTGCTGGTGCGGGGACGGGTGCCCTTATCGTTGCTGGTGCCGGTTTCGTTGCTAGTGCGGGGACGGGTGTCGGTTTTGTTGCTGGTGCGGGGACGGGTGTCATTTTTATTGCTGGTGCGGGGACGGGTGTCAGTATCGTTGCTTGTGCGGGGACGGGCGTCATTATTATTGCTGGTGCGGGGACGGGTGTCGGTATCGTTGCTGGCGTGGGGACGGGTGTCAATGTCGTTGCTGGCGTGGGGACGGGTGTCATTATCGTTGTTGGCGTGGGGACGGGTGTCATTATCGTTGTTGGCGTGGGGACAGGTGTCAACGCTATCACTGGGCACTGCGGTAGCCCGGTGGTGTGTGCTTCACTGACCTCTTCCTGCTGTGACCTCGGTGAGACGTTACCCCCCTCTGCTCTGGGTTCTTGTTCTCTAGTGACCTTCTCCTGGCTGTCTCCGCGCTGCTGCTGCGCTCGCGCCGTCTCCCCCGGAGCTCTCTCGTCGTGCCGCTCGCGTGGGCAGCTCAGCGTGTGGTCCGACCTCCCCACACCCAAAGCACCTCAGGCGCGGGTGGTGGCGTAGACGGTGTAGCTTTTGCCGCCCGTGCTTGACTTTGAAGTTAACATCCAGCGTTTGTTCCCGGTTATTTAGAAACATATACACCTGTCTCCGAAACGACAGGACGTGTTTCACGCGCGTGGTCTCTACAACCGAGCGGGAGATCGGACATGGGGCCACAACTGCCGAATCGGATCAGCTCGTCCACTATTGGCCCGTCTCCCAACGGGGGCACGTTGAAATCACTACCCTCGTCGCCCGGAGTAGAGAGGGGGGTAATGTCTAGCAGGTCATCATTTAGCACTACCACACTTTTACCCAGCGTGACGACGAGTTTTTCCTTTTTCAGGAAGATCACCACAGCTTTGTCCATTCGGGAGGCGGAGTGGATGTTCTCACACCCGATCCGCTCTCCCACCACTAGTAGAATCTCCTCCACCTGTTCTCCATTAGCCGGCACACACCTGACGCCATGGCGGAGAGACAGCTTCTCCCCTCCGGCCCCGGAGGCCATGGCGTCCCGCTCACCCCCACCGACTCACAACCCCCCACCAACCACCCGTAAAGCACCTCCAAACAATTAAAGAAAAAACTGAAGAAAACTCGCGCAAAACGATTTGTCAAAACTCCGAAGCACTCTCGCGTCCTCCACCACGCTCACTCTTCCGCCGCGCATGCGCAGAGAGAGAGAGAGAGAGACTTAGAATTTTACAAGGATTTTTTTTTCTTTTGATTTTTTAACACAACTTTATTAACTCCAACTTTTTGGTACATTTACATATATACACTATATACTGTATATACACGCTCTCTTGAGAAAACATATTTCTATTTAAAAACAAAAGAGAAAAAAAGGCGATAGGAAGGAGAAGAAGAGGGAAAGAAAGAAGAAAAAAAGATAAAAGAACCCCGTCAGATATCCCTCAAAGAGATTCTCCTTAAAAAAAAAAAAATTAAAAATAAAAATTCTAAAACCTCAAACCCTTAGTCATTCTGATCACATAATAATTCATTCCTTGCGATTGCTGCCCATTTCTTTAGTCAGTCTGGATCGTCTCCTGGGGGACGTTACTCCCATGGTGTGCTGTACAGATTTGACAAAGGCCCTCCTGTCCGGGAAAAATTTAATCAGTATGATGTCTCGTTTTCCTTTAGTCACTTTTAGAAACTGATTTATCTGTTCTTTGGTGTAAAGTTGCTCAGGTTCTTGTGGATGGTTAAAAGCACACGGTCGTTCTGTGGTGGCCTCCTCCTCCTCCTCCTCCTCCATATCTGTGAGAGATTCATCTCCTGAAGATCCATCACTATACTCTGAGCCCGAGTCTTCGGACATCTCATCAGTCTTTTTCGACGGGTACTCCACCTTTTCCATCTGCTTCCATATTCTTTCCATTTTAGTGTTTTTATTATCAACGTTCACGTCTTGTTGGTACTTCTGCTGCGGTTGTGTGGGGTTACTTTCTCCACCAGTAACTGCTTTGCCAGGCTTGAGACAAAATCGCTGTGTGGTATCAGTATTGTTGCTGGAATAGTCACGAGTGTCGGAATCGTTGCTAGTAAGGGTACGGGTGTCAGAATCATTGCTGGAATAGTCACGAGTGTCGGAATCGTCGCTAGTAAGGGTAATTTTGTCGGAATCGTTGCTAGTAAGGGTACGGGTGTCGGAATCGTTGCTGGTGTGGGGACGGGTGTCGGAATCGTCGCTGGTGTGGGGACGGGTTTCGGAATCGTTGCTGGTGTGGGGACGGGTGTCGGAATCGTTGCTGGTGTGGGGACGGGTGTCGGAATCGTTGCTGGTGTGGGGACGGGCCATCGTTGCTGGTATAGGCACAAGTGTCGGGATTCTTGCTGGTATGAGCCCAGGTGTCGGAAATGATACGGGTATGGGCACGGGTGTCGGTACGGTTGCTGGTATGGGCACGGGTATCGGAATTGATGCAGGTATGGGCACGGGTGTCGGTACGGTTGCTGGTATGGGCACGGGTATCGGAATTGATGCAGGTATGGGCACGGGTGTCGGTACGGTTGCTGGTATGGGCACGGGTGTCAATGCTACCACTGGGTACTGTGATCGCCCCGGTGGTGTGTTCCTTACTGACCTCTTCCTGCTGTGATCTCGGTGTGTCGGTGCCCCCCTCTGCTCTGGGTTCTTGTTCTCTAGTGACTTTCATCTGGCTGTCTCCGCGCTGCTGCTGTTGCTGCTGCGCCCCGGCCGTGTCTCCCCCGGAGCTCCCTGGTTGCACCGCTCTGTGTGGGCAGCTCAGCCGCTTGTGTCCGACCTCCCCACACACAAAGCACCTCAGGCGCTCGGTGGTGGCGTAGACGGTGTAGCTGTTGCCGCCGTGTTTAACTTTAAAGTTTACATCCAGCGTTCGTTCCCGGTTATTTAGGAACATATACACTTGTCTTCGAAAAGACAGGACGTGTTTCACCGCGGGGAATTTACAACCGAGCGGGAGATCGGACATGGGGCCGGCGAACTTGCCGAATCAGAGCAGCTCCTTCACTATTGCCCCGTCTTTTACGAAGGGGGGCACGTAGGAAATCACTACCCTTGTCGCAGGAGCAGAAAGGGGGGTAATGTCCAGCAGGTCATCGTTTAGCTCTATTACACTTTTACACAGCGTGTCGACGAGTATTTCTTTTTTCAGGAAGATCACCACAGCTTTGTCCATTCGGGAGGCGGAGTGGATGTTCTCACACCCGACCCGCTCTCCCACCGCCAGCAGAATCTCCTCCACCTGTTCTCCATTTACCGGCACACACCTGACGCCATGGCGGAGAGATAGCATCTCCCCTCCGGCCTCGGAGGCCATGGCGTGTCGCTCACCCTCACCGACTCTCAAGTTTTCACCAACTACTGATAAATCAACAGCTGGACTTTCAAACAATTGAAGAAGGAAAGGAAAAACTGACAAAACTCACAAAAAACATTTGGCAAAACGCCGAACCACTCTCGCATCCTCCACCCACCACGCTCACTCTTCCACCGCGCATGCGCAGAGAGAGAGGGAGAGAGGGAGTGAGAGAGGGAGAGAGAGAGAGAGAGAGGGAGAGAGGGGGAGAGAAAGAGAGAGGGGGAGAGAGAGAGAGAGAGGGAGAGAAAGAGAGAGGGAGAGAGAAAGAGAGAGGGGGAGAGAGAGAGAGAGGGAGAGAAAGAGAGAGGGGGAGAGAGAGGGAGAGAGAGAGAGAGAGAGAGAGAAAGACTTTGAATTTTACAATGAGAGAGAGAGAGACTTTTGACTTTTACAATAAGAGAGAGAGAGAGACTTAGAATTTTACAATAAGAGAGAGAGAGAGAGAGAGACTTAGAATTTTACAATAAGAGAGAGAGAGAGAGAGACTTAGAATTTTATAATAAGAGAGAGAGAGAGAGAGACTTAGAATTTTATAATAAGAGAGAGGGGGAGAGAGAGAGAGAGGGAGAGAGAGACTGAATCTTTACAATAAGAGAGAGCGCGAGAGAGAGAGAGAGAGAGAGAGAGACTTAGAATTTTACAATAAGAGAGAGAGAGAGAGAGAGAGAGACTTAGAATTTTATAATAAGAGAGAGAGAGAGAGAGAGAGAGAGCGAGAGAGAATGGTGTGACGGGAGCAGTAACAGGATACCATGGGGCTGAGTGATTGGTCAGGTCTCCGAGAAGCCGCCTCATCGTTCACACAGTGCGTGTACAGTAAAGTCATCCGCACGATCAGCGTGTTCTCTCTCACATTCTGTACACTCCAGAAGTTCTCCAAGCTTCTGCACCATGGGGTTTCCCCCTTTTTTGTACGTTTCTCCTTCTTCCTTATTTGCTTCTTTTTTCTTTTGCTTATTTGTCTTTGTCTAACTTTCTCTTTATTGGTTTCATTTTCTTCTTTCTATATCTTTCTTTCTTTTTTGAACATTTCTTTCCTTCTTTTTTCTATTTTTTTCTTTTTCTTCCTCTGTCTCCTTCATTCTCTTTTTTTTCTTTTCTTTTTTCCTTTCTTCTAATTTTCTTAGTTTCTTTCTTTGTCTCGTTGTATGCTTTTTGGGTGTGTTCCTTCTTCCTTTTTTGCTGTTTATCTTTTCTTTGTTCTCCCCAGGCCTTCTTTCTCTTTTTATTTTTTCTTTCCCTGCTCTCAGGAATTTAGTGTTCAGTGGGGGAGAGAGAGAGAGAGAGAAAGAGAGAGAGAGAGAGAGAGAGATATGTGACAGGCAGCTGTCATACTTTGAAGATTGCCAGATGATAAAATATTCATAGCTTTTGATATGGCAGCTTGCGGCTGCTGTGTGTGTGTGTGTGTGTGTGTGTGTGTGTGTGTGTGTGTGTGTGTGTGTGTGTGTGCATGCATGTTTGTTTGCAGCTTCGAATCTCTCTTTACACACTGACAGGTTTTAAGGAGGGTAGACTATAAGCTTACACATATAACATTTCTGCAAGTGTCTAAAAATATCTACTGTAATGTATAATGATGCTTTCTCAGATCATCATCATCATCATCATCATCATCATCATCATCATCATCCTCCTACAGTGAGGGGAAAAAAGTATTTGATCCCCTGCTGATTTTGTACGTTTGCCCACGTAAAGAAATGATCAGTCTATAATTTTAATGGTAGATTTATTTGAACAGTGAGAGACAGAATAACAACAAAAAAAATCCAGAAAAACGCATGTCAAAAAATGTTAGAAATTGATTTGCATTTTAATGAGGGAAATAAGTATTTGACCCCTCTGCAAAACATGACTTAGTACTTGGTAATGACTTAGTAATTACTTTTCATTTTCAATGCCCTCGCTGAGGGAAGGAGTTTCTCACCCAAGATTTGACGGTACATGGCCCCGTCCATCGTCCCTTTGATGTGGTGAAGTTGTCCTGTCCCCTTAGTAAAAAAACACCCCCAAAGCATAATGTTTCCACCTCCATGTTTGACGGTGTTGATGGTGTTCTTGGGGTCATAGGCAGCATTCCTCCTCCTCCAAAAACGGCGAGTTGAGTTGATGCCAAAGAGCTCTATTTTGGTCTCATCTGACCACCAGAGGACAACTGGGTGAAAGTGTTGTGGTCAGATGAGACCAAAATGGAGCTCTTTGGCATTAACTCAACTCGCCGTGTTTGGAGGAATGCATTTTTCTGGATTTTTTTGTTGGTATTCTGTCTCTCACTGTTCAAATAAATCTACCATTAAAATTATAGACTGATCATTTCTTTGTTAGTGGACAAACGTACAAAATCAGCCGGGGATCAAATACTTTTTTTTTTCCCCTCACTGTAAAATCATATAATGTAACAGTGGTCATGATATTAGTTCTAAAATCTATTACTAGCAAAATACCACCCCATCATTAATTATCTTCCTATAACAGCAAGTTTTTATTCCTGATATGATTTCAAATCTATCCCTTTAATTGGTTAAAAGTTGTGGCATATATGGTTTCTCAAATGTAGTAAGTATTCCTAGATTACCTTACATTGCACTTAAAATAAGTAAATAAATAAATAAGAATTCCTGCCTATTTGTTCTGAGATTCATCTCACCAGTACACTGCACTACACACATCATCACAAGCCGCAGTGCAGTTGCACCCTCACCCTCAGAAAGCCTCATTCGCACGGAGAGGAAAAAACACACTTCTTTCTTCACATTTTCTCTTGAACAGGCTCTAAATCTTCTCGCTGTACTAAACAACTCTGATGCTGATACCATTCACTTTGTTTACAGTTGCAGTGTATGCAATTAAAGGCATTAGAGAACCATGAGTACAGAATACTGATGAATCCTTATCAGAAGGATACTGTACGTTACGGCTCTTTAGGTATGCGAGTCACCTCCCAACGTCTACCTATAAGCTTTAGTTCAAGCAGAAACACTCACATAGCTCAAAACTATTGGAGAAGAAACTTTTATCATTCAATTGTTCAGCAGGAAATTTTACAGCAAAATTACGGGAGCAAATACTTTTAGGAGGTGTCTATACTGGGATTATAGGAGCAGAAACTCTACCGTAGGTTTTACAGTGTAATTAATGGAGCAGAAACTCTACCGAAGGTTTTACAGTGTAATTAATGGAGTAGAAACTCTACCGTAGGTTTTACAGTGTAATTAATGGAGTAGAAACTCTACCCTAGGTTTTACAGTGTAATTAATGGAGCAGAAACTCTATCGTAGGTTTTACAGTGTAATTAATGGAGTAGAAACTCTACCGTAGGTTTTACAGTGTAATTAATGGAGCAGAAACTCTACCCTAGGTTTTACAGTGTAATTAATGGAGCAGAAACTCTAAACTAGGTTTTACAGTGTAATTAATGGAGCAGAAACTCTATCGTAGGTTTTACAGTGTAATTAATGGAGCAGAAACTCTACTGTAGGTTTTACAGTGTAATTAATGGAGCAGAAACTCTAAACTAGGTTTTACAGTGTAATTAATGGAGCAGAAACTCTATCGTAGGTTTTACAGTGTAATTAATGGAGCAGAAACTCTACTGTAGGTTTTACAGTGTAATTAATGGAGCAGAAACTCTACCCTAGGTTTTACAGTGTAATTAATGGAGCAGAAACTCTACCGTAGGTTTTACAGTGTAATTAATGGAGCAGAAACTCTACCCTAGGTTTTACAGTGTAATTAATGGAGCAGAAACTCTATCGTAGGTTTTACAGTGTAATTAATGGAGCAGAAACTCTACCGTAGGTTTTACAGTGTAATTAATGGAGCAGAAACTCTATCGCAGGTTTTACAGTGTAATTAATGGAGCAGAAACTCTACCGTAGGTTTTTTTACAGTGTACATTAATAGAGAAACTCTATTACAGTTTTTACAGTGTAGGGAGAAAACTCTATAGGTGTAATTAATGGAGCAGAAACCTATCGTGGGTTTTACAGTGTAATTAATGGAGTAGAAACTCTACCGTAGGTTTTACAGTGTAATTAATGGAGCAGAAACTCTACCCTAGGTTTTACAGTGTAAGTAATGGAGCAGAAACTCTACCCTAGGTTTTACAGTGTAATTAATGGAACAGAAACTCTATCATAGGTTTTACAGTGTAATTAATGGAGTAGAAACTCTACCGTAGGTTTTACAGTGTAATTAATGGAGCAGAAACCTACCGTAAGTTTTACAGTGTAATTAATGGAGCAGAAACTCTACCCTAGGTTTTACAGTGTAATTAATGGAGCAGAAACTCTAAACTAGGTTTTACAGTGTAATTAATGGAGCAGAAACTCTATCGTAGGTTTTACAGTGTAATTAATGGAGCAGAAACTCTACTGTAGGTTTTACAGTGTAATTAATGGAGCAGAAACTCTAAACTAGGTTTTACAGTGTAATTAATGGAGCAGAAACCTATCGTAGGTTTTACAGTGTAATTAATGGAGCAGAAACTCTATCGTAGGTTTTACAGTGTAATTAATGGAGTAGAAACTCTACCGTAGGTTTTACAGTGTAATTAATGGAGCAGAAACTCTACCGTAGGTTTTACAGTGTAATTAATGGAGCAGAAACTCTACTGAAGGTTTTACAGTGTAAGTAATGGAGCAGAAACTTTACCCTAGGTTTTACAGTGTAATTAATGGAGCAGAAACTCTATCATAGGTTTTACAGTGTAATTAATGGAGCAGAAACTCTACCGTAGGTTTTACAGTGTAATTAATGGAGCAGAAACTCTAAACTAGGTTTTACAGTGTAATTAATGGAGCAGAAACTCTATCGTAGGTTTTACAGTGTAATTAATGGAGCAGAAACTCTACCCTAGGTTTTACAGTGTAAGTAATGGAGCAGAAACTCTACCGTAGGTTTTACAGTGTAATTAATGGAGCAGAAACTCTACCGTAGGTTTTACAGTGTAATTAATGGAGCAGAAACTCTACCCTAGGTTTTACAGTGTAATTAATGGAGCAGAATACTCTACCGTAGGTTTTACAGTGTAATTAATGGAGCAGAAACTCTACCCTAGGTTTTACAGTGTAAGTAATGGAGCAGAAACTCTACCCTAGGTTTTACAGTGTAATTAATGGAGCAGAAACTCTATCATAGGTTTTACAGTGTAATTAATGGTAGTAGAAACTCTACCGTAGGTTTTACAGTGTAATTAATGGAGCAGAAACTCACCGGAAGTTTTTACAGTGTAATTAATGGAGCAGAAACTCTACCCTAGGTTTTACAGTGTAATTAATGGAGCAGAAACTCTAAACTAGGTTTTACAGTGTAATTAATGGAGCAGAAACTCTATCGTAGGTTTTACAGTGTAATTAATGGAGCAGAAACTCTACTGTAGGTTTTACAGTGTAATTAATGGAGCAGAAACTCTAAACTAGGTTTTACAGTGTAATTAATGGAGCAGAAACTCTATCGTAGGTTTTACAGTGTAATTAATGGAGCAGAAACTCTACTGTAGGTTTTACAGTGTAATTAATGGAGCAGAAACTCTACCCTAGGTTTTACAGTGTAATTAATGGAGCAGAAACTCTACCGTAGGTTTTACAGTGTAATTAATGGAGCAGAAACTCTACCCTAGGTTTTACAGTGTAATTAATGGAGCAGAAACTCTATCGTAGGTTTTACAGTGTAATTAATGAAGCAGAAACTCTACCGTAGGTTTTACAGTGTAATTAATGGAGCAGAAACTCTATCGCAGGTTTTACAGTGTAATTAATGGAGCAGAAACTCTACCGTAGGTTTTACAGTGTTATTAATGGAGCAGAAACCTATCGTAGGTTTTACAGTGTAATTAATGGAGTAGAAACTCTACCGTAGGTTTTACAGTGTAATTAATGGAGCAGAAACTCTACCGTAGGTTTTACAGTGTAATTAATGGAGCAGAAACTCTATCGCAGGTTTTACAGTGTAATTAATGGAGCAGAAACTGTACCGTAGGTTTTACAGTGTAATTAATGGAGCAGAAACCTATCGTAGGTTTTACAGTGTAATTAATGGAGCAGAAACCTATCGTAGGTTTTACAGTGTAATTAATGGAGTAGAAACTCTACCCTAGGTTTTACAGTGTAATTAATGGAGCAGAAACTCTACCGTAGGTTTTACAGTGTAATTAATGGAGCAGAAACTCTACCCTAGGTTTTACAGCGTAGTAGAAACCTTTATACTTTAATTATGGGAGCAGAAACTCTACCGGCTTAATTTGCGGGCTATGAAAAGAAATGCACCTTTTCTATACTTTGACTTCAAAAGTCACACTCTGCCTCTCTTCATCCTCTAACTCTAGGGCTGCACTTTTTATTTAAATTTAATTTTAATTAATCGAATATCGATTGCGATTTTTGATTGTCCACGAATAAATGAACATGATCGACTGCGATATTGGTGTTTAAAATTCGTCCTCCGCTAATATAAAACTTTGCTTCAGATCAAATCAAGTGCTAAACTTACAGCCAATCATCATAGAACGGCGCAGGGATAACTATTTTGTAATGCCAATACCCGGAAATGGAGTTAGCAGTTTAGCGCTCGATCTGCCAGTTTCGATGCGAGCTCCAGCGCTTTACTCGAAAGGAAATAATGACACTAACATGTTGCTAAATGGCACTACAGAGGTTGTCAGGGACATTAAACATCATCACGTCGGACAGGAAAACACTTTGCAGATGAATTCAGGGCTCTACAGTGCGACCATTTCACTCGCATTTGTGACTGAAAAGTATTTTGTGCGACTGTGGATAAGTATTTATTCGCACCGGTGCGAGTGACCTCTTCAGAGTTGTATAATATAAAAATAAAAAAAAAAAAAAAAAAAATAAAAAAAAATTTAAATAAAAAAAAAAATATTTTTTTTTATAATTTTTTTAACTAAATTAAACAAACAAATTTATAAATTAAAATAATCAAAAACCTATTTTTATTGTTTTTTTTTTTTTCTTTTTCTTTTTATAAATACTTTTTTTTTTTTTTTTAAATATTAAAATAAATTTATTTTTTTTTTTTTATTTATTTTTTTTTTTGTTTTTATTTTTTTTTTTATTATATAATATATTTTTTAATTTTTTTTTTTTTTTTTTTTTTATAAAAGAAAATAATTTAAGGACCAGTCTAATTTAATGCAAAGATTTGTACATTAGCAGGAATGTAGCACAACATGGAGGTGAAAGCAGCGGTCTGTTTATTTAAATGTAAAAGTGCAATAAAAATATGTTGCCCCTAAAATCAACGAATAATCGTGATAAATAATCGAGATCTCAATATTGATCAAAATAATCGGATCATCATTTTGACCATAATCGTGCAGCCCTACTCTACACTGAAAACACACAAGATCATGCTAACGTAAACCAAATCAGTGCGTTCTTATTGACAGAAAGCCGTAATCACAAACCGTTTATAATGCATAGCTGGCTTTTATAATAGAGTCCATATTATTGATAGTCTTTAAAAATGACCACAAGTGTTAAGGACCGAGATGTATGCGTATGACAATGTGAGACAATGAAGCATACAGGATATTCGGAGAGATTGTAATTCCATAAAAAACGTGACAAGTGTTGAATAATGAGTATTGACTGAATATCCACCAGAGAGTACGTCAGTGTGGAAGACAGGAACAAATGAGCCTTGCATGTGAACTTTAGTCACTCTTAGATGGCGAGGAAGATCAGCCATTTTTCACGGCTGTGACCGTATGCGACCGTAATTACACGTGTCTCAGAGTCAAAGCAGAATTTATTAAATATTTGGATGGTATTGGACATCTGTGAGAAACCATTTGTCCTTCTTCTGTGATAAAACTATTATGTCTGGATCTCGTCTGGCTACCTTTTAATCTAGAACGAGTTACGTTCGCTACAAACCTGAAATATTTGTATCACACTGGATCATAAATGCAATTATAGAAAACTACTTGCATGTGGACCAAAATCTCCTATTCCACATGTCAAGTGGCTTCCATTCTCCTCAAACCTGAAAAAATCGCAGGTTTATATGAAATGTGCTCCTTCTAATATGTCATCGTTTCTAGGGTAACAGTAACTTTGGTGAACGCGCCATGTAAATGAATGAAAAACTCTACGTAATTATTGATATGGGGACGCTTTCTGTGAGGAGACATTCAAGGAAAGAGTCTCGAGTCACGACGATGCCACAGCCATCAATGGCTGGGATCCTGGCAAAATTGTTCGTGCTTTCGGTGTGGGAGGGGCATCCTCGCTGTCAATCACAGCGACCCTAGGCAACCGTAGGAGTCTGTGAGCTTGTGTATGTGGAAGAGGGCAGATAGTGTGTTCCTCACAGTGGTACGCATCCCTGTGACAGAGCACGAGCGGTAATTTGGAACACAATAACGGGGGAGAACCAGGGGCTTGACTCGCTGGAATAAAAACGTTCGATGAACGAATGAGACGAGACGAGGCTAATTTGTGATGTAGGCACTGATTGTTCTATTTCAGACACCGACATTAGTACAGAGATTACAGACATACACTGAAAATAAAGCTCATCACTTTTATACTGGCTCTGTAATTCATTTCCCTTTGGTCTCTCTCTCTCGCTCTCTCTCTCTCTCTCTCACACACACACACACATACACACACACACCCTCAGGGAGTGATAACAGAGGCCATAAAAAGCCTTATTAACCACACTGTTCTCATACAGGTATGAAAAAATGAAGCTATTTTTGTTCGCAGTGCTAAATGTATGTAGGAGAATGTGTTTAACTCTTTGTGGGGACTAAATACTACAAAGTTTGGCCTTCTATGTCTTCTACGTAGCTGATCCACACAAGAAACGTTTATGGAAACGGCTCTGGATTTAATATTCCCTGACATGATTCCCAACATCATACATTTGATACGCTCTTCTCTCTCTACAGCTCATTTCCGTGATTCCAGGATTCAGGATCTGAGCTACACAACTCTCTCGGCTACTGTATCAGGTCACGTTTAATATGTTGGACTGCACTGCATCTTCTTTGCTCAGCATGTGTGTGTGTGTGTTTCTGGTTAATTGCTCACACCTGCAGTGGATCCAACCACCAAAACATGTGCTCGCAGACTACACTACATGCACACTAATGGGAGAATAAAGCTGTGTGTAGATTCACTCCATCATCCATATTTCCTTTTTTTTTAATCTCTTCCACTATCTCTCCATCTCCGCCTCGCTCTATTTAAGCCCTGGGCTTTTTTCCACCCTGTTCTACCGGCTGCTGCTGCTGTTCCGCTGCTACTCTCTCTCTCTCTCTCTCTCTCTCTCTCTTTCTCTCATACACATACACACACTGGTGTATTTAGGTCACGTCATGCCAGCATGTCCGTCCTCAATAGGAGGAGATGTGAGTGTGTGTTGTCTAAAATGCTCCAGGCTGGGTGTGTGTGTGTGTGTGTGTGTGTGTGTGTGTGTGTGTGTTAGTATATATATATTTATATACGTATAAATCGTCATCCCTCATATCTGTCTACGGTCCCTGATAGATTTGGTCTCACAGGTGTTGCAGATTAAATTCTCTCATGTCTCAGTACATTGCAGCAGTCCTTTAATTCAGCTTTAAGCCTCTAACCCCTAAGTTCCCACAGTCCCATAACCCTATATTCCCCAGAGAAACAGCACGCCAACCCTGAGTTCCCGGGCCAAAATCAACATTTTAATCAACTTAGAAACAACTTATAATCATGTATTAGTGTAATATTACTTTGAAAATGAAGCAGTGTTTTTACTAAACTTAGAGCACGATTCTTAACTACAGAAATTACGAAAAAATGCTCGCTAAAATCCTTCTACTCATTTAGAAGTACCATACGAGCATCAGCGTGGTCAATGCCTTTGAATAAATTCAAGTTAATAATAAACAAATAAATAAATGCATTTTAGCGCCAAAAGTCAAGTTTCTGGTGATAATCAGACCAGCAGGTAGTGTTTTCACAAATGCACAGAGATGGTCAGGTTATGACTCCAAACCCCTGCAGTGTCAGTCGCACTGGTTGATGCTGAAGATGAAGACGGATCAGGGTCTGAATCAGGAGAGTTCACTTCTACAATTACACCAATATTCGCGCTTGGATCAGCTTCATCGTAATGACGGCGTAATAACGTAATCACGTCGTGACCTCATGACGTCATCAACCCTCCGGGTCAAAAAATAATAATTAAATAAGTAAGGAATCACAGCAGAGTAATGCCGGTATACCGGACTTACGGGGATATCGTTTACACTGTAAAGCCGATATATCGACCTTACGGGGATTTGGCAAAGACAAACAAGCCGGTATATCGTCCTTACGGGTATAGATCAAAGACGGGCAAGCCGGTTTTTCGGCCATAAGAGGGTTAAGAAACGAAAATCATTTCATTTTTCACACATAAATCAGTGACAGGTCATACTCTTGTGTTCTGCCATGTGGATCATGTCAAGGCAGGAAGTTCAATCAGGTAAAAACGCCACCATTTGCAAACTCGCACTTGCAAAGTCCTCCAGCTTGCATCCACAACATCTACAATCTTCCGACATCAACCTCCTCCCCCATCTTCAGACCTGATGAGCTTTCCACATTCTACGCCACATTTTAATCGGTAAAAATATACCAAAGCGGCAGCGTGTGCTAACTTTATAGTACAGTATCAACATCTTAAAAAAAACTGACGAGCGGAAGGTCCCATTAATAAAACTAGTGGTAAAACATTTGGAGAGTCCCATGGTCATTCGCGTTACGTTGAAGTTTCATCCAACCACACACACGAGTAGTTATTCTTCAAACTTACAGATGAACTTTTTTTGATAAATCCATCCATCTCCATTTTCCCTAAACTCCCTTTAAGGTTTCCCAGTGAGGAAGGATCTCGGGTAAGTAAATCTCATACAGGTTCTGCCAGAAGGCAATACTCAAGAATTCTAGACTCCCGCGACCCCTTCCAAGAATGTAGTAATTTTTTTGTGGAGGTACAGTATAAAGTGCAGTTTGAGTTATTGCTCTCTGGAGACAATAAAGTGGTTTCGAAAAGTCATTTATTCCACTTGTCATGAAAACCTAAACACTCTCAAAATGATTCATGTAATGGTCTCCAGGCTTGTTTGATATATTGGTAGCACTTCATTATACAGCGCTGCATACTACTACATAGTTTAGCGGTGCAGTCGTAAACGTTTTTGAACACAGCCTGTGGAGTCCTCGACCCTTTCTTTTTGATGATGAAATTTATTGGTGGAGGAGGACTGGTGGCCAAACATGAAGCATCAATTTCCTCATCCTAAAAAAAACAACTGTGTGGAAAACAACAGCTTTCCTCTTCATACTGAGGAGACACGAGGGTGATATCACTCAGTGTTAGCAGGTCTGTGGAAGAGATGAGGATCACTTGTTAGGGAATCATGTGGCGTAACCGTATTTACACATCCGTATGCCATAACTTCGGCATATTTTCATTTCTCCAGCGTATTCTCCAATTGTCAGTATGCTGCCGGAACCACGTCCTGACTTAGATCCACAAATCTGTCTCGATTCCATCCGCCCACTTCTCAGATTTGGTAAGAATTAGAGAACGCTGATGGATGGAACTTGAAAATGGCGTGTGGCCCGAGAGCGCCTCGGGATGACTGCTGCTTTATCACCAAGAACCCTCATTTAGGTCAAAACTCAATAGAAAAGATGGAATGCTTTGGATGTCGATGGATTTCGACACTGAAATAAGCCATTTGGATGTAAGCTGACTCTGCAGTTGGAGTAGCGTAGCCTGCAGCCGTCTGATGCAACTCGGAAAGAGTCAGCTCTCAAACTCCTCTTATGCTGAATGCACACTTGAGTTACAACTGGATAGTGAGGAGTTACACTGCATCAGGCTAAAGGTCGTAACTCGTCTGACCTCCGACTTGGAAAAAAAAACAAAGAAAACAACCTCTTAACTCCAGAGATCCTATTTGTGAACTACAGGTCTCCTCAACCCAAAGTTGAGCAAGTGATGTCAAATCGACAAATGAGCTCACAGCATCAACAATTCCAAGCTCTTAGTTCCCACTTCTGAGAAAAGTTGAATGCAGCATAAATCCTGCAACCAAGTGCTGGATCAATCTGCTGAATGATAACCATACTGTTAAATTAATACAAATGTGCAGTGATTAAAGTGATAATTACAGCTAGAACTATTCGTGCAGCAGTATATTGGCAATACACGGTACTAGACTCATGTTTATTTCAATTCTCATCCATATTTCACTGTATCAGTCTTTTTTTTTCATTTCTAAACTTTCTCTTTCTTTTATGATCATCCATCCATTATCTGTACCATGTGTCCTACACAGGGTCACAGAGAGCCTGGAATCTATCCCAGGGAACTCAGGCCACAAGGTAGGAGAACGCCCTGGATGGGTTGCCAAACAATCGCAGGGCACAATTGTATACCCATTCACACACTATACACAATTTACACATGCTTATCAGCATACAGTGTCTTATGTCTTGAGTACTTGGAGGAAATCCCTGAAGCATGGACAAAACAAGCAAACTCCAAAGGCCGAAGGAGGGATTCGAACCCCCACCCCCCGGAGGTGCGAGGCAAACATGCCAACCACTAAACCACTGTGCCCCTGATTTTATGTTCAATTGTATTGTATTGGAGATCTTATTTAGTCTGCATTTTCCATCCCTGTTCTTTTTGTCCAGTGCTTGTTGTCACTACAGAAAGCCACCACCTCAGCCGTTTCTACACAGGACAAAACCGGGCAAGAATGGAGGCATGAACAACACTCAGGTAATTTGCATAAACTCAAAAGCTTTCCCAGAATAAATATTGACATAAAGTTTGGACTCAACAACTTCGACTGAACTTTTGGACTCATCAACTTTGTTTCTTTGGACTATACCACCTATATACCCCTATACCTCCAAGTCTCTTTGCATAACAAACAATCCTCACTGCCCGCGTTTCCCCAACCCATTCTTCCTCTACAGTTTTCACTTATTACTTTTCCCATACAGAATACTTCAGAAACAACCAAGTCGCATGATAGACCGCTTTCATGTTTATTTTGGGGGATTAGTTTCAATGGAGATCTCTCCAGTTCAAAGATCAAGTAGCGTCCACACCACTATGTCACCGAAAACAAGTGATCGCAAGTGATTAAAGTCATCTAGCACGAGCAGCACAGCGAATCTGTGATTAGGCATTAGCATTGAACTGCAACCTCTGAAAGAGTACTCATGCATCCACAGCATATTATTAAAGCACCATATGGGTGGTGTTGGATCAAGTGACCAAATTAATATGTAAATTGTACATGCTTGGAATGAGAGAACGCACCATGGCTACACCAACTCAAGCGCAAAATTAAGTAATAAGTCTACTTGATGTTGAAGGGGCTAATTTTTTCTTTCCGTTAGCTTAAAAGTTGTGGGAATTGGGGAAGCTCTGGAGCTGGAGGGTGTAACCAATTCCACAGCTCAAACAATGGTGGTTATTCACTGGCCAAAATAAAAAGCCCTTTGAGGTCTGGCATTTTGAACAGAACACCACACTATTCTGAGATGCAAACTTTCTGTTCAAGAACCATCTTCTGCGAAGGCATAAACTAATATTTAAAAAATGTCATATGCAGCAGTAATGCACTGTCTCCCACCTTGGAGAGTAGGATTATCAATCGTGGCTTGTTAAGAGGACAGGTAAAGAGACTGTAGACTGTAATTAAAATCTCACATGTCCCCTGTGGACGTGTTAATGCCATGGTCACATGTGACCACTGTAATTATAATGTAGGTTCAGCTTAGATGTTTTATTATTTCAGATACGTTTAGGCCCTAATAGAAGTCCACACTAGGCTACATGCAAGACTACAGTGGTGGCATATTTCCATACTTTTGGACATTTTCAGAAGCCTAGAGGTATTGAGTCAAAGAACCAATTGTGAACACTGAGGGTAAAGTGTACTTCCTCTTCCTTACATAACTGAGCAGAAGTGACAGCTAGTCGTGAAATTGAATGGAAGGACTAAATAAGTGTACTAAACTTAACCCCAATGGATGAAAAAATCTAGGGGATGTCTTTAAATGCTCGTCAGAATCAATTTAAAGTCCGGTATAGAAAGAAATCAGTCCCAGACTCTACTTCATATCATTCTGTTTATGTATTTATCTTACAATTCTTGGTGATACTGGGTGTACATATTTTTTGGTGCCAGAAAAGTCCAAATTTGTCCAGTTACACCATTTTGAACTGCAGTAAATGATATTGTTGTTGATCATGTGGCCGGTTAAGTTAAGAATGGGATCAGGAGTGATAGCATTAAGCATTGAGTATTTTCTAGTGAATAAATGATCAAAATAGCCAAGAGTTTAACAAACAGATTTCATATAAAAACCATAATGGACTTTCCTTCATTTCCACACTATCGGTTGTGACCCAGATGAGGACGGGTTCCCTTCTGAGTCTGGTTCCTCTCAAGGTTTCTTCCTATTATCACCTTAGGGAGTTTTTCCTCACCACCAGCTCGCTCAATAGGGATAAATTCACACATTTCAAATCTGTATCCTGTGTTTATATGTTTCTGTAAAGCTGCTTTGAGTTGGTTTTCTTCAGTTTGACAAAAAAGCTTCAGGCTAATTAGCAACTTGCAGTATGACCAGCCAGCTATACCAGGACAGCTAGGACCCCGCCGGCAGCTTGACAAATAGCTTCCCTAACACATATGTGCAAGTTGTTTCATCAATTTCATCAAATAAAGTTATGTTGAAAGTGCAGGAAAGGGAGCAAAATGAAGAAAAAAAAATCAGCACCAAAAACACAGGTGAAAATAGATGAGAATTAATCTCTGGAGCTGAAGGATGAGGTTAAAAAAAAAAAAAAAAATAAATAAATAAAGAAGAAGACAGTGGTGTTTTTATTGCCCTTTCCGATATGGCATTTTGAAGAGTTTGTGATGCAAACTGGCATTTTAAAAGGTCTCTCCAACTTTGAAGTTCAAAAGTTACGTCAGTATTTACGCATGGAAAGTTGTGTGCATTCAGAGACGGGTTACACAGCTGGGTGCGCCAATCGGATTATGCAAAAGCGCGTATAGTTGTGTAGATCACGCTTCCGAGATGGCCAGATTTTTCTAGAGGTGAAGCGTCACAGAGGGGATTTGAAGTCAGTGACGTCTAGACCACTAGACCAAGCCTGGGGATCAGGAGATAGAAAATACGGACTGAAGAAACAGAACACATTGCTGTTTATAAATGAAACATTTAAAGGATAAGCTGACCCAGCACTCACCTAACATCGTGTGTTGTTCATGTTATGATCCATAAAAATGTGTTCCTCAAAATAAGAAATGTCTTTTACTAAGATGCTGTCTCCAATGTCCACAATGCGAAAAAAATACAAAAAAAAAACTTTTGTGGACTTTAAACAGATTATATCATTAATTAATTAACAGTGATTCATAGTTTAGTACTTAATATTGCCCTCGAATGGCATTAAATTGCTTTTTGACTGTATTTACAGCCCAAAACATACTTTTCAGCATGACATGTTGTGGTTACGTGACTTACAGTGATCACAGTAATTATTCAAGCTTGACTTTTTATTGAGCACTTCTTAAATCCGATGGAATTTGCACAGTGTCACACTAATGGTTTTTAAATATACAGCAGATACACTGACCTTAGCTTCCAATAAAAGTCAATGCGAATCTGCTAATCCTGTTTGAAAATGTCTTCAATCTAAGCACATCAAAGTGGACATTAAAATGTGAGCACTTATTAAAAGGCTCACGTCTACACTAACCTGAGTGGATCAAACGGATATTAATATGCAAAGCCCAACTTCCATTGCCTTTCATAATAACTGAAGTGAAATGGCAGTAGTGACGTTCCGTATTTTGGCAGAATAATCAATTTACAACACAAAAATATTAATTAGCCCAAGAGTATTGGAAGTACAGGATCAGTTTTATATAATCACTTTTATAGTGTAGCATCAGAGTGATCTTGATTGGTGGTACAATATAAAAGCTTTTGCATAGCATTGATGTACTGCTTGTAAAGTCGCTTAAAGACAGAACCTACATAGAGATAGAACCAAGACTATACAGTACATTTAGACAGAAATGTACATTTTCAGCAGTTGTCGCAGATTTCATTCATTCTCGGTATGGAGCAGTGAAAAATTCCAAAAAATGCGTCTTACCTTTCCCGGCCGCATCCCCATCCAAGCATGTTTGTTACCAATTATCAACCCAATTCGAGTCACGGAGACCCTGCTACCTGGTCCAACAAGCTAAACCCGCCCAATTATTATTAAAACAAATTCAACATTTCCCAACGACCTCAAAATAATATATGAAACCTGGTAAAAGTTCAAAAACTGAGACAGCTGGAACGCCACAGTGAGCAAATCACAAGCAGCAGAACTCACAGTACAGTATCTTAAGAGAAACGGCAAGACTTCGCAAAGCAAACTCTAAGCAAGTTTAGAGTAAATGATTTACTGATTTAAAAAAAAACTGTGTGAATAATTAACTGTGTCTGTGGTGAGTGATTACTTTCTGGTGATTGCCATCTATGCTGGTGGGCTGTAATTTGTCAAGGGACACATTGGCCTTGATGTACTCATCTCTTTGTATTCATTTGAGGTCCAATTAGTCTGTATTGTGCATGAAAACAATCGCATTACGCACGAGCCAAAACATGCAGTGTTACCGTCAGCGTAAAAAAAAAAGATCGAGTTATGAAAAGTGAGTCCGATAACATTCTGTTCACTGTACTAAACAAAACGAGATGGAAATACATCACAGAATTCGACCATGAGATAAAGCGCTTTCTCTATACAGCCATCTTTGTATTTGACTAAATCCAACTGATATCCAACTGGCATATCCACGGTTTTAATAATCTACTACTTCTTGTACAAGAGCCTTCATTATTAAAACATTTCTCTCATTATTTTTTGATTCCTCTATTGTAATGCATTTCTTTTGCACCTCACACAAATCACCGCTCCCTCTCCATTACAGAATCAGGTTTTTCTGCTTGTTTTTAAAGCTTTTAACGCAGTAGCACTGTCCTACATCTCTGACCTAATCTGCCAGTACTCTACTTTCAGGTCTCTGAGGTTGTAGCAGTTGGCTGAGGTGTGATGGCTTTGCAGAGGTTATGGAACAGCCTTCGGAAAGTCCTCAGCTGCATTTGGTCCATGCTACTGTATATTCTGTTCATTCAATATTTTACAGCTGAATGTTAATACGTTGAAAGAATAATAATAAAAAAAATTAGGCAACAAGATTTATTCTTTGTTTTGAACTTTTGGGATTCACTTTTTAATGCAAGTGATATTTAGACAAATGTGGAAATTCATGATACATCGAATGCCATGACTGTAACTAAAGAATCAGGTTATGTTTTGAAATCATTTAGGCACAGAGGGGTTAATATCGCTCTTTCGCTTTTTCTTGCCAACCTCAGAACTTTATCACAACATCCATTTAAATGAACCCTAAACTGACCGTTTTTGCCAAACATTTAAGACACAGGATCGGATTAGAAAAACACAACCCTGGACTATCAGAGTAGCTTAATTTCGTGTGTCCAAGTTCTGATGTAGGTCCAATCCAAAAGACGTTCCAATCCAATATCATGCGTATGAAGTATTAAATATTCCAAATAAAGAGAAACAAGTGGACATCATCAAAGACGTACAGTCATGGATTTTTGGTGTGATCCACTTTCTGGGTTTGCATAATAAACTTTGACACCTGAGTAAAAGCTCGTCTTTTCTTAAATTTGAATATTGTTCAGATTTTTCCCATAGCTGTTCACAGCCATGAACTTGTATAAACTTTCGATACAGGCGTGTACTTTTAAAGACTTTAAAACGAGTTAGGCCATAGTTTGTAGTACTTTTGACCCCTGCTGATGGACTCTCGGCGTGAAGCGAAGGCAGCAGTAAACACTCAAATTGGCTTCCAGCCATGTTCTATCTAAACACATCCTTTTAGGGAACATAAACATGACAGACACAACGTTTCCCCCGTGAGGGAGCTTAATGCAGACATTGTTGTTTGAGACAAGAGCCATTTTCCTGAGGGGATATAGGGGACACTCGATTAACCTCCAGATCTGATCATTGTGTAATCACTCACGCTGTTGTGGAGCACTTTATGCCATGATTTGAGCAGAAGAGGAAATTAATATGCTTCAGGTAGTAACAGTAACTTGGCGTCATCATACTAACGTGTCGTTAATTGTTTTACCATAATACACACGTCCAAGTGTTTTGTTCCTTAGTTATGCCACTTACCCATCTATCTTTTCAAAGTAGGCATATATGATGAAAGGCAAATACTCTACATGCCAGGTAACATAGACCTCCTTACTCTCCTCTGTTTTGCAATGGGCTCTGTTATAGCCACTTAAAATTCCTCCACAAATGTGACTCTGTGTTCGTAATCAACTTTCTGCAGTAATATCTTCCTCTCAACCATTCCCCCTTCTTCATGTCACCATCTAAGCCACAGGAGCTTGTTGTAATTAATGGTGGCAGGCACTCTGCAGCTCATCAACAAGCTCGAGTCATTAATTCTTGCACTCGTGGGGAAACACAAATGATGGAATGAAAATGGAGGGACGTCCCCACGTGGGATTTCAAAGGCTGAGATGTGAATGGAGGAGAATATGTATGTGCGCGCGGTTTAGGAAAATTTACCCACGTCAAAACGAGTCAGAGAGTACGATTCATGTAAATGTGCTACATTTTGAAATACACAGTACGCCTCGATAAAAATAAAGCAAACAAGAGATTTAGATCAATTTCCTGTTCAGACACTCATAGAATATTCTCCTCCTACCCCATTCATAGAGGCCTAACTGGTCCTTCCAATCTTCAGTTGTCTTGTTGTGGTGAGCAACAACAATGCCAAGGTCAAAATCACTGATAATAATGGGCTTAAAATCTACGTTTCAAAAAAACATACTCAGCGGATGAAAATATACTCAGCGTATAAATCCCTGCTGTAAAAAGCATGTGTAAGCAAGCATCCAGTCGGATTTGGAGTTGCAAACAATGCTTTTGTGCAGAAAAAGAACCTGCCTCTGTCGAAGGGTTTCTGAAATAGAAATAACCCTACCTAGAACTATTAGCCATCCAAAGAACCGTCGAGGAGCATTTTGTTGTATTGCAGCATGGTTCAAAATAGTGCACTGTCCGTGGTGCTGAAATGAGAATACGCTATTCATCCCTTGTGAAATTTTGACCTGCAAACCCAACTGATATATTTAGGTTCCTAAAACCAGTCATGCCTTTGGAAACATCTTCACAACTGTTTGAAGGAAAAGCTTTAATTGTTGTAAAGTTTATTGAACTACCTCAGACTTCTGTCATATGTTTGTTCCTTGACGTTACGCAAGGTTTGAGTCGTGCTACAACCATCAGTCATAAGAGATGTCTGTTTCAGTAGTTTTAGCATTCACATCATTACAGCGCACATTCCCCGTGACAACAGCTTTGAGTCATGATAGAACCATCAATCATAATAAACAGCTGTGTTGCAGTTGTTTTATCAGCCATAACATTACAGCTTACGTTTTCCGCTTGTATTATGACTAGGCTGTGATGAGGGGCTTTAGAACAACAAGAGAGTAGATTAGCAGCTGTCTGTTCCACTCTGCTGTGGCATGGATGAAGAAACTCATGAGCCTTCCTCTCTTCCCCACCCTCTTTATCTTTAGTGCGGGGACATTTGGCTGTGTGTGTGTGTGTGTGTGTGTTCACTGCCAGAAAAAGGATGCAACTTTAGCCGTTGGTTGTCTATGACTGCCGATGCCTCAGTCCATTAAAGCTAATCTGTCTGAAGCTTGGAGCCCCAAGGTGGGGAAGATAGTCCATGAAGAATAAATAGAGTTTGGTAGTCTGACGGAATACAGCTCATTCAGGTTAACCAACACTGCCTGACCTAAAAGAAAAGAATAAAACATGACTGGACATGCTGATATAGGAAAATAATCAATTTTTTAAATCTCTGAGATCACACTACTATACAGGACATGAAACCTTGGTATAGTTTTGGACAAAGAGGAATCATTCTCTGCTTATGTAGGGTTCTCCTTTACAATATCAGGATCTCACATTTACTCTCCATTCAGGTGCTTCTTCAATACTTTGTCATCTGGGGATTGGAATACTACAACTCACACCTCGCAGGTATTCCCCTGTGCACCATATTATCCACAATGCATCTGCACTGCTTGCTTCTCCCCAGGTTCTCCCACATCACCCCATTACTGTTCTTGCTCAACTGGCAGATTTAAAACCCTGAACACTTGGTTTGCGTCAAGACACTTCTCTATAAATGTAAACGAAGAAGCCAGAGCAAAGAACAATGCAACAAATCACAACGTGAACTTTTACTGGATGTACAACAGTGTTTGGTGAGCATAAATTGCCTATTTTCCTTCAAATATTATCCAATAGTCATCATTTCACCTAATCAGTGAGTGTTAATGGAGAGTCGAGAGTGCCAAAAATCAAAGAGGAATGTACTTGGAAATGGAAAGGTCCATGGGAAATACACTTTGAAATGGAAAATGGGATGGGGAAAAAAAGAAAATGGGAAATATAGGCCCTTAACCCTATTTGCTCCAGAAGCACATATCATGGCTGACCCTGCACTTCGATCTCAACTTCCTAACAAGCTGGGATTTTGTTCACTGTGCTTTAATGTACTGGATATGAGACAAAGGTTTCTTCTTTGAGATAAACGTATGAAATTCACAACATAGACGATTGAGTCATCGTAATAATAAAATATATATATATATATATATATATATATATATATATATATATATATATATATATATTAAATCATAAGACGTAAAACCTGTAATATTTAAAAAATGATGGTGCAAAATTATGAAAATGAAGCTATGATGTTTTCAGCTTAGAAATATAATGAGGAAAGACTTCACTAAAAACCCAGCACTCAGGATTCCCCTTATAATTACATATTCTAGAAACCCACACTGTAGTGAACACTCATTCTTACATGCAACGATAGGCTGCCGCTTTCTCTTCGCACCCATATTATAACAAGCACTGTTTTGCAAGTAAATGTACAGGACATATTTGCATAAAGTCTGAAAGAAATCACAGGTGGGAGTCAAAACTTAGAAAAAGATCAACTCTGACTAGGAAAAGGTGGACTGTGAGTAAAATTTGTGACAAAGCAACAGCAGAGCGTACATAGACCCAAAGACCCAAGGGAACAAACCAATGACAGGACAAGGGGTGGAGACATGACCAAAATAAAAAGGTACATCAAAATGCATTAAAAAAACAAGTTTTTAAGTTTTTTTTTTTTTTTTAAAGTTTTGGATGAGGAAATGTGACACATATCTATCATAACTATAAAATATCATTGTTAACAGTTGTTTTTGCTCAAAATATAATGTCATCATAACTCAAAAATCAGACAAACTTTAAGACCCGAGTCTTTTGTTTGCCTAAAAAGCTATCCATTGTTCTTTCTGAGCATATATAGAATCAATCCATCAGAAAACCACAGCTCTGGTGAATTCTTCAATCCGATTGGTCAGAAGGTGTCGTTTTATATATATGTTTATATTAATGCACTCATTGTAATACACTGTTTCGTAATAACATCTCATTCTTAATCGTTGCTTAAAGACTTTATTACCAAACTTTATTTAAAAATAAAATCAAATTTATTCGCTGACTTTCTGTATCAAATTATCATTTTGGTTTAGCCAACTAGGAAGGAAAAAAAAGAAAGAACGAGAGCAACTTCAGTTCTCTATGATGAGGGGAAAAAAGGGCTGTGGCAATGCGGTGATAATTGAAAAGTGCAGAGGGCAAGAACACCACGGCCATGTTAATGCAGTTCAAACCTGCTACACACATTCTCCTCTCAAGGTTTGTGCGTCTCTTCCTAAACAAATTTATTAAACACTGTTTAGTGCATTGATTTTGACTTCATCCGGCATATGAAATTGATCGAATGAACTTGTCTGCTAGAGCATGATGTTCTTGCAGGTCAGCTTGGTCATCTACCCCGTGAGCTAGATATATTCATACTTCCCCAACATTTTAATATACATTCGCAGAGATATTGTTCATGAATAAAGAAAAGAAAAAAGAAAAAGGATGTCAGCTGTAATCAGCAGCCTATATTCAGACCCAGACTTTGGCACATGCACGCTACTGGCATGATAACGAGCCTAATTGTAATGCAGGGTTCCTTGGCCACATGCTAACGTGTAGACAGCACTGCATGCTAATGCGCACTCCATTGTTTTTCATTTGTATTCACTGTTCCGTCTCGTTTTCTTTTATATTCGCACCAACCTTCTGGCTTTAGGGCCACACTCGGGCAATCACCAAGCTTGCAGTTAATTAGGTGAACCTACACATTAGTGATAAGTAAATAAAAGCAATTTCGCAATGCTAACTTAAGCAAAAAACGATTAAAGCACGATGTGTTGTGACTTCAACAACACTGTCGCATGATCGATATCATAGTGAATATATTATGGCATCCCAGGACAAGCCATAGCTTCACAGCGAGCGTCTCTCAGGTCCGGTCGTTAAACCCTGCATGAACAGTGATAGGGACGTAAAGTCGAGCGAATCAGAGTCCTCGAATCAAAATCATTAACTCCGAGATCATTTAAGCACAGCGTGTGCAACAATAACGAGCCGGAGAGGCATCATAAACGCCATAATCAAAACAAAGCAGGGACAATATTTTTAGCAAAGCGCAATTAGGACGAGCTCTTGGAGATCACAGGCTGGAACAACGTACTGGTATTCGAAGAATAAAGGCGTAATGAGGCTTCCGCTTCCTGACTAAAACTATTGAAGTGGGGGTTGGGTTTTTTTTTGTCATTTCAGCTCGGAATGCGCTTTTTATATTTGCAGCAGATTTATGCTGTGTCTTGTGACAAAAATACTTTTCCATGTAGTTGCTTGTTAAACTGGTTTCAGCTGTAACCTATTTTCTTTAAGCAGAACTTGCTGTGCATTAAACTGAAGTCCCAGGCCATGAATCTCCATCTCCTACTCCAGCAAACAATATGTCCCCATATTACGGAGTTCAGCTTCATACTGCTGTGGAGCCTGAGACATGGTTTCAACTATAACTACATTCTATATATACACACTTCATGACATGGGCTGTGAAGCTTATTGGAACAATCATTGGCCTGCTTGAACTTCTGGGGGGATTCTGCTTTGCACTGGACTGCCTGACGCACCAGTGAAAAGTCTTGGGAAGAATCAGATAAATGGTACGGAGCTGGTGAGAGTGGAAACTCCATCATGAGAGTTGAGAATTGTTTGGCATTAGCTTTTTTTCCATGCCTTCATTTTAAGAGCACTCAAGGTAGTGTACAATTTTACTCAGTACAGGATTTGAAAAAGCAAATTGATTGTGCCCTAGGCTTACCCTTAGGCTTCCTACAGGTGACAAAACTGCGGTTTATCGAATGAATCTTTGGAGTGAAAATGCATCTGGAAACAAGTAACACACCACCAAAAAAAAACAAACTCATATTAATACCACTAAACAGGACCTACAGATCTACGGTACTGTTTCATAGCTCAAGACACAAGCTTCTTTGGATATTTTAAAAGGTCTTCGCTTCCTAAAGAGGTTCAATTTGGAACTCTCCGTGTTATAAGGTTCCAGTATTAAAGGTTCCACCAAAGAGATAAACTAAACAACCATTTAGGGTGCTTGAACGTGTATAAATGGGGTAGTACCATTTTCTCCACCAAGCCCTCTTCTCTTTCCCTACACTGAGCTGAAAAAGTTATGATGGCAGAAGCCTTACAGAAGCACCAAACAACCTATTCTTTCTGTTCTAGCTAATGTCTAGCAGCTGTTACTGACAGCCACGATTTAGCATCAAGCATGAATACAAAATCCAGCCCAATTTTGAATCCTAGGATAAAAGATTGGTGCACAAAAGCCTTGAGGACTTGATTTCATTTTATGAAATGTGCTTGCGTCATTTGTAACAATTAATGATTAAAACAGAAAGCGCAACACTAAAAGATAAAATAACAGGGCTTTCGGGGGCACAATAGCCCAGATGGAGTGGGCATGACTCACCACCAATCCCCTGCCCCCAATTTTCTGTGAACGATTCTCCTTAGATTACATACAACTGTTTCTGCCTCAGTTTTCAAATTCACAAGCAGAAACAGAAAATCCATCCATCCATCTTCTACCGCTTATTCCAAATATGGAATAATAAAAATCATTGACTCGTTCCTTCTTCTTCAGTAACTGCTTCATCCTGGCTCCAAACTCTACTAACATATCATTGTGTTAAGGAGCTCCAAAGTTTGCTTCAGCAACACAGAAAATCCTGAAACTTGTGGCAAGAAAAAAGTACAAAAGATGTCAGATGAGCAATACTGACTTTTAATGATGCTCTGCTTTGCTTCTTCAATTCAATCACAGATCCTTCATTCATCTTTAATAACTGCTTTATTTTGGTCAGGGTTATGGTAGACCCTTAGCCTACATCAAGAACAATGGGGTGAGACCGGAATACACCCTGGATAGGATGCAAGTCCATTACAGGAACTACACACACATTCACAACTAGCTGCAATTTAGACATGTTTCAGCCTCAGGTTGAATTCACAAAGTGAACCGTATGCAAATCTGGGCTCAGAATTACTTTGGAATAATTCAGGAGATTATGCGCATACCGTATACAAATGGAACAAGTTACCAACTGAATAGTCTTGCAAGCAAGACTTCAGACTTTTGGTACATTTTCATCAAGATAAAAAAAAAAAAGAACCAAAAGCTGCCTATTTTTTCAGAAAAGGGCAACTGACTGATACAGCAGACAACCCATTACAGACCTTTTCCAGTCCAGACTGTATCTTGCTGAAGAGCTCGTCGTATCACTGTGCTCAGACGTAAAGGGTGATTCTGAAGATCCTGAACCTTGTTCCAGAAAAGTGTACAAAAATATATTAGACACTCCATGGTTTGGGTGAAAACCATCTGAAGATGGGACGACCCAAGTGTCAGATCTTCGTACCCCCCATCATTGATCATTACTGATGACCATCCATTCACTTCAGCATCTTAACCACAGATCACATTTAGCAGATGGGCACATAGCATTGCCACCTCACAGCTCCAGGGTCCTCGATTCAATTCTGAGCTCAAGTCAATGTCCGTGTGCAGTTTCTCGTGTTCTCCACAAGGCCATGTGGGTTTCCTCCAGGTTCTGTTGTTTCCTCCTACCTCTCAGAAACATGTTGATAAGTGGATTGGCTGTGGCAAATTGCCCCGAGTGTGTGTGCCTACCAGGGTGTAGTCCTGGCTCACATCCGGCATTCTCTGGAACTCCTTGAGGGCCTATATTTTATCAAGTCTTTTGCAGGATTATCTGGGTGATGATCTGTTCTACATTTGACAGTGTTGTATAATGCAAAGACTGCAAATCCTAAAAGTATACGCATGCAAATCTAGGGGAACTGAGACCTTCTTTCCTGCACTGGTGCCCTTCAAGTGCACTTTGTCTTGGTGATTGACAGTTTTACATGGAAAGGGTGTTATAGGTCACCATTTATCTATTTTATAGACTCCTACTCCTTCTGTGCCAACAGAGTACATATGGATTTTAGATGTTCATCTCAGGCATGAATCCATTTTTCCTAATTGCATTATGCACCCAGGCAAGGACTGATTACTGATTAATGCCGATTATTTCCACTCATTTGCATCGAGACATGCACTGCCAAGTTCCTTTGGCTGATAATGACTGAATGAATCCGTTACCTGGTATTAGCAATAGATGCAAGAGGATACAGGCCATTGAGGACTCGCTACTGAATTCCGGTTATACGGCACACAAAAAGTGACACAGCTAAAGTTCAACCAAAGTGGTACAGAGTTTATTGTTTGCCTTTGGCTGTGACTGCTGTGTTTAAAGATGATTGATGCAGAAGGGTATCTATCTCAATTTAGCTCTCTTTATGGCCCGTCTCACAGCAGGGTCCTCCAAGGAGATTCTCTCTCCCAGTGTAATAATTCTACTGAAACATTATGATAACAGAGATTATTATCTTCCTGTGAGGCCATACGGAGCTCTTGGAGAAGAGCTGAAACTCCAAAATTAACTGTCAGAAACTGACAGGACAGATCTGTTTGGCCGATAGAGAGAGGGGGAGGAGGAACAAGAAAAACATAAAGAAAAAAAAACCCCATGAACATTATTACTGATATTTCATTGGCCTGATCAGATGGCATCAATGTGGTGACCTTTGCTTGTCTGCAGTGCCTACAGTTTAGCCATAGTATTTATGATTTTTGACCGCTTGCTACGGCAATACAGAAGATGCAGGTTCGTGCCTTGTTCGAGCAGCATTCAAATAAAACGTAAATAAACCTTGCTCACTCTGTGAGTAAATATCTTTCAGTAGAGTTGTACACAGTTCATGTGCAGTACAATACAATAGGTACTTGAGTTAATTAGTGTAACAATTAAACCTTAAATACTTGGCAGGTTGTGTATAAATCTAAACATTTCTACAGACCTTTATACTGTTAGCATGGATCCAAACCCCCTACCCCAAAAAAGGCTAGGAGTTTTGATGTAGAATTCATTTATTTTGGTCTCTGCCTGCTAGGGTTTTCTATTTTAACAATGTTGTCACCGGTGTAGAAAGCAATGAAACAAAAAGAAAAGTGTCCCTTAAAATAAAGACAGCAGTCTGTTTGCTTGGATGAAAATCGTTGAGGCGTTTCATCAGTAAATGAGTCTGACAGTCAACGTTTTTATTTTTTCAAGATGATGGGATTTTAAGAAACCATAATGTTCCACTAGACATCTCCTAAAAGCAAGAAGTTTCTAATAAAGCAAGCACTTGAAACTGCTTTAATATTCCTATTCTCCGGTTTCTAAGAGCCTATCAACACAACTGAAGCTCATGTTCTCAGTAATAGAGGTTATGCCCTTTCTCCTAAATGGCGTTACGGAGATGACCGGCAGGTGAAGGCAGCATATTAGCTGGTTGTAGTCCAGCACTGACTAACCATCTTTTGAGCTTATTGAGCGTGAGATTGGAAACGACAGGAGTGCTGGCTTGCTTTAACATCAAACCTACCCAAGCCTTTCACAAGGCATTCCTATGAAAGATTTCAGTAAGAACTCAGTTAGAATTAGATGACGAATTGGGTAAGATTTAATATCGCTCATAACATGTTTCACAATCCATTTGACTTTTTATGGTTTATCTATTGGAATAAGATTTGATTTCTGCAAGATTTTTACTGGAGTTTAATGGCTTAGTGATTGAAATGAGGTTCAATTTCTGAAAGGTTTTATGGTCTGCCTATTGGAAGATGGCAGATATTTATGAGTTAGTAATTGGAATATGGTCTGATTTTTTTTTACTGCAATTTTATACGTTGCCTATTGGATTGTGGTCTGAATTCCATAGGATTTCTACTGGAATTTTATGTGTTACTCATTGTAATGTGGTCCAATCTAATTTCTGTGGGGCTTCTACTGGAATTTTATGGTTTTCCCATTGGAATGTGGTCTAATTTCCATGAGATTTTGACCAGATTTTTCTGGTCTGCCCATTGAAATGTGTTCCAAATTCTGTGACATTTCTATTTTTAGGACTTGCCTATTGGAATATGGTCAGATTTCCATGGGATTTCTACCAGATTTTATATCTACTACTCTTAGAAATGTGGTGTGTTATCTATGGGATATCTATTTGATTCATAGGAATGTGGTCTGTCTACTAAGGGATTTCTGCTGCTTTTTTCCATGTAGGAAATATGTATGGATCAGTAATTAATGAATTATATAATACAGAACATGCAATTCAAGTCGCTTATGGAATTTATAGTATTATTTAAAGCTTATGATGAGAATTCCATGAAATTCCTATGGATTATTGGCATGCGTTCCATGAAACACAACCAAACCCCAAAGCTTACCCTGTAGGACGAGAAACATTTTTATATAACCACCTTTTTCAATGTGATTGGAAAACCTGCTTTACCTCAAAAGTGCTTCAAGATGAAAGTGCTCACTCTGGGCGAAAAATTATGTCTTGGCAATTTTATGTGCTGAAACTTCAAAGAGAAGAGCTAAAATACTGTTATAGTCATGCTGCTCACGTCACCTGGGTTTTGGGGATATTTCATTTTCTGTTGCACAACAACCACTCCATTATGGAGATGAAGTTACAGCTTTAACTGATGCTCCTTTAGCAGGTTATTGAACGACATTAGACTTCAATCAGATTACCATATAGGGGTCCTATTTACTGTAAATAAATGGATTTCATATTAAAACAAATTGGTCATGGCCAATTCCCACCCATGAGCCAGCGGTAGAGGTACTCTATAATACAATACCTACCAACTGGGATAACCAACCACATCTTTTTGATCTGCTGCTCATACTGCATCACAGGGCAGAATAACACACTCAGAGGAAAGTCCCATCTACCCTCTTCCGCATACATGAACTTACAGACACCCACAGTTGGCTTGTATCACTTTGATAGCTGTGGAATCATTGGGAATCAAACTCAACAATTTCCGGACAATAGGGTGAACATTTTTCTTGGGAGCCCTAAGTACTCAAACAATTTCAGAATTAGTTGTTCTGTAAACACTTTAATAAATCAGACCCCTGATGTGGAAACCAATGAAAGACGGGTGCTAGACCATTTATATCAGTTGCCCCTGCAGAGGCAGTTTACGCATTTGGTGTTACAACTGTACTTGGAGAACACCTAGAGATCAAAGTGGTTCATCTCCGATTCAAACATTACCATTCAGAGAGCTGAGAATTGTGGGAATTTCAGGGATTTGTGGTGTCTCCTTGTGAAACTTATCCTTCAAAAAGATTAGGCTAAAAAATTCTGCAAAATAAATGAATATGTAAGTGAATATCCATCCATGAAAAGAAGCATTTTCTTCCTGTTTCACTGGGAAATTAAATAATTTAATATTAAGGATGTAGATGATTACTGACCTGCACAAGTCTGGTGATTATATATAATATATATATATATATATATATATATATATATATATATATATATATATATATATATATATATATATATATATATATATATATATATATATATATATATAATGTGCAGCTAATCATACTTTTACACATAGTCTAAGAAAGCATTAAAAAGTTTAAGTACAAAAAGTTTTTAAAAGGCTGGAAGAGATGAAATTTGTCAGAGGTTGTACGTTTGAGTGGCTGGGATTTAGATGCAGTTTAAGCAGAGTCAGCAATGTAAAATTCTTTGCATGAAAACTAGCTCGAGTTTGCACTCAGAGCCATAATTAACTTTTTTTTTTTTTTTACAACTGCTATATTAAGCATAGCCTTCAGGATCTCCATTTATCTTCACTGGAACAAAGATTGAGGAAAAATCCTTCATGCTGTCTCACGTCCTGGAACAGCTTCCTTTACTCCTTATAATTTCTTACATAAGCTATGCGCACATTCTACAATAATGATAAGAGGAATAATGATTCATAATACTCGTACCCGTTATATTTAGCATAATGCACCAACATAACTTGTATAATCATTTCAAGCTGTGCAATTTTGATATTTTTTTTTGATAAACAATGCTAACAATGGCCTCCCCATGACAAGCAACACTTTTTTTTTTAGAAACAGCTAATAAGGAGTTTCTCTAGCTTTTTTCCACCCATTCTCTCTCTCTCTCTCTCTTTCTCTCTCTCTCTCTTCCAAAAAATAGTGGTGTACAATGCAGCAGGGAGTCAGAGGAGAGAAAAACAGATAATTGTCAGAAACTTATCGATTCGCCAAATGTGCTCAGTGTGTGTTTCTGCTGAATAGAAATGTGCATCCATTGTCCGCCTGGGGGTAGAGAACACCGCTGGGAGATCTTTGTGTACTTTGGAAAAACAAATGAACCTACAGCAGCTGGAAAGGTTGTCTGCCCTGCAGGATTGTCCAATATTCCTTGAATATTGCATTGCATTAAATAACAGAACATCCTTTTAATCAACAATATCATCACCGTGCATGTGAAGAAGTGGAGGGGTGCGCAAGGTGGTTTTTTTTATTTATTTCTAATCCCACTCCTGCCTTCTAACAATTGAATTCCTCCTGCAGGTATTTTTGTTGTCCTTTAAAGCCACAGTTGCAATCAAAATGATTCAACCCCAATGCAAATCAGGATTATTGTCAAAATGTACAGACTTTCAGCTGTTTGAGCAATGAAAAGCAATTGAAATAGTTCGACACAACAAACGCTTCAAGTGGTTTCCGAAAATTCTTCAGAAAATGCAACTTATAAAGATTTCTCCAATTTCAAAATGATTCAACCCCCTGAATAGAATCCCTCACAACAGCACAAATATGCAAAACAGCCGTTGCTAAACTTATCAAGGGCTTCATTAGTTGCACCAGATGTGCTTGAGCTGGAACACATCAAATACCTGAACTGGTTAGGTGCAGAAAATACATGAAATACATGAAAAGAAAAGTGGCTCAAAATCATATAAATAAGCCACAGAAGTTTTGGGATTCTGTTCTGTGGAGCGATGAAACAAAACTTTGGAACTTTTCGGCACGATGGATCAGCGGTACGTCTGGAGGAAGAAGAATGAAGAAAGAACACTCTGTCCACAGTCGAGCATGGTGGTGGCTCTATGATTCTCTGGGGCTGCTTTGCATCCTCTGGCACTGGAAACCTGCAGCATGTGGAAGGCGAGATGGATTCACTGAAGTATCAGGAAATCCTAGGAGAAAACGTCATGCCGTCTGTGAGGATGCTGAAGATTGGGCATTATTGGACCTTCCAACAGGACAATGACCCCAAGCATACCTCAAATTCCTCCATGGCTTGGTTGCAGAAGAATTTCTGGAAGATTCTATACGGCCATCTTAGTCACATGATTTGAACCCCATAGAAAATCTCTGGTGGGATTTGAAGAAGGCGGTTGCATCATGCAAACCCAAGAATATTACTGAACAGGATAGCCCGGGCCCGGGCCGCATTTAACGAGGTTCGGCGTCAACTTCGTGATATTGAGGGCGCTCGCTATGGAATACTTCATCCAGCTTGGCTTCGCATTACATATAACGGTGTCCAGAAGGACTTCATTTCAGCGGAGGAAGCAGGAGACTACGTTAAACTCTTGATATCGGGGTGAACTGTACTATCTACACGTTTTTTTTTTTTCGCTCTTCTTTTATTTTTATTTGCACTCGGCCTTCCAGCTCTACAGAATTCGGATTTTGATTGAAGATATCGTCGTTGCATTACTTCGCCTAGATTTTGTGGAATCACTCCTCTTAAAATTCACATCTGTATTAATGTGCTTCTCTGTTTTTGAGGATTTAAACCGAACATGGTGAACAAATTATATTATAGAACCGGATTTAAAGAGAAGCAAATTAGTAACAAATTATATTATATTATTATCAATTGCCATTGCTCACTTAGTATAAAGATGCTCGCCATGAAGGGGTTAAATAATTTTAAGACTGGAGAAATCATTGTAAGTTGCATTTCCAGTTGAGTTTGGGGAAACCACTTGAACCATTCGTTGTGTTGAACTATTTCAATCGCTTTGTTTGATTTCTTCATCGCAAACAGCTGAAAGTCTGTACATTTTGATAATAAACCTGATTTGCACTGGGGGTCGAATCATTTTGATATCAACTTGAATTGAAATTCAATACTTGCACTGTGTACACAGATTGAATTCCATTACAACCAACACTGCGTTAAAAGAGCAGTTTCAGAGCCGCGGGTTGCACGTCACTATCCGAACCCACTCGGCTCGCGCTCTCAGTTTCAGAATCAACGAGCCACCAGATCATTCACACGAGTGTATTTTGAGAAATCCTTAAATATTGCAATATGATACACAGAGTTACTGGTTTGCATATTTATTGCACCGATTTATTCTGTCTTTAAGAGTGCAGCCTAAAAATAAGCATTGAAGCTGGAAATGCAATTTGCAGCCTGTATACAGCTGTTAAAGCGTTGAAGTGTGGTTCGATGCAAATAAACCAGCAATGTCCTTGATCTTTTTTTCGCTTTACATACTACTGTTCTGAATCACTAGCATACAAGGACAATTTGGAATTGTTCCAAATGCTTATTCCTGACAATGCACTTTTAAAATAGCATTTTTATTCCACTTATTAAATTAAGTCAGTGTTTAACAAGGGCAATACAAATTTACTCCGAGGCGTGAAAGTATTTCGCTATGGGTTTTTTCTTTCCTTTATTTGTTTGTTTTTATCCATATTTCATTTTGACACAATGTTTATTAATAACGACTCTACATTCCTGCAATGCTTTGGCGATACTGTACATGCATACAGCCATGCCAATAAAGCTTGTTGAATGGAATTGAATGAATTAAATCTGAATACGAGTCTGCTTTAACTCACACCTGAGCTCTGAGTAATCCTAAATTTCAGATTTTGCCGTAAATTTCTTTGCTTTTAGGCCAATCATGGATTTTCTTTTCTTTTTCGAGCTGTTTAAAGTGAAACATTACCGTTTCTGTTATTAATGGCCTTGCTGATGTTTTCCTTCTCGTCATATAACAGCATGTTGATTGCATTTGATCAAGAGTGATGCACGTTGAAGCCAGATGGGCCATCCTGAGCCATAAATCAAGATTAATGGTGCGGCGCTCTCTTGACTGCAAGATCCATCCATTATATTCTGATTCGGCAACACTTTGTAATGAAATGTGTTTGAAATGAAACATCCTTAACCTGAGCTGATTGTTTTTCCTTTCTGTCCCCCCCCCATACCTGCACACTATATTGCAAACTTCGTGCATAAAGGGATCTTACATTTATTTTTATTAGATCAGGACTAACACATTCACATCATCACGTAATACAATAATGCCTCCATGTTTCCTTTTAATAAACACTTTCAATATCGTCCATCTTCTATTCTATCTTCCATAAATATCAATGTTTTATAAGGTTAATTTTACAGTTAGCCACAGCAGATTTGGATTTGACCAAATGGTCCAGCATTCGCAACGGCATTTGAGAGCATTCATAATGATCTTGGTGAGTTTGCAGAATTTCCTGGGCCATGACTCTGAAAGGTCAGTGTGAGCTCGATGTGACATTTCTGCGATCCAAAATTGAAAGTGACCTTTAATTCAAACCAAAATATATAAAAATAAATAAATAAATAAATAAAGGCAGAGCCATTTATAATGCTTTAAATTAGAAACGAGTTGAAGAACAGTACCTAATGCTTGAAAGTCATCCACGCACTATTTTTGTTCTTGGAAAGAAAAGCATTGCTTTGTTTTTGTTTTTTTTTGGTGTAGCTTCTATCAGACGTAGAACAAATCCTTTCTGACCTCAACGATCATTATCTTAGTAATAAAAACAACAACAATGACCTTACTTATAGTTACAAACACTGATGACTATGTAAGTGATATGCACTTCAGGATGTGCTGATCTAGTAAAGCAGAGCTACTCTCAGCACCTTGAAGCATGCCGCGAAGGGTTTTATTTCTCTTATACCAAAGCAATTTGGCAAAACTAACAATTTTGGGTGGATCATCTGAGAGCTATAAAAGCTTCATCTTCTCACTTAAAGTTAACAAGACAAAAGTATCAGCTTGTTACCAGGAAATTGCAAGACATAACATCCTCTCGAAGACCTTCCTGTGGTGGAAAACTTCACATTATAGCTTTAGCTCTGACTGTTACAAAGTGCTGACACTGGAGGAACAGATAATAAACATCTTTTTTGTTTTATTCTTTTTAAATAATTTGTAAGTGTTTATTGTGAGACTTTGATTATGTGGAACTTCCGCCAGACAACTCCAGGTGTAAGTATAGAAATTATAACATACTAGAACGAAACCATTCATATAAACCTGTGATATGCCTTACAGCCAGAACTACGGTCAGAGCTCATGACCACTCAGATTTGCTGTGGTATAATAATAATAATAATAATAATAATAATAATAATAATAATAATAATAATAATAATAATAATAATAAACTACTATAATTTAATGTTCATATTTTTTTCAAGGTAAAACTAGTTTTCAGTGTCTAGAGTCAAATTAAAATCAGGGATTTTTGTCCCTGAAAGTGCATTTTCGGGCTCCACACCCATCAGCTCAGACAGAACATTTGGTCTATTTTCAGGCCAAGGACGGATGGGCGTTTTGAATCTCTATGACTCTGACAACATGCTGTGCTAATTACTGCACTCCTAGACCTCCCTCCTGCATTTCCACACGGCATTTTGCCAAGAGAGGACGTGAAATAGACAGAGAGGCACTCTTCACACACAGCATTTATTTGTTTACCAGGATTCGCATTTAGTCACTTGGCAGATGCTCTTATCCTTCGCCATGGACCAAAAGGGCAGACAGATGAAGGTGAAATGATATGTAGAAAATCTATGAGGATTTCCTGACACTGGTGCTGATTTGAGCAAGTACTAGAGTGGCATAGGAAGTAACTATAAAAAGGGAAAAGTAAGTGAGAAAAACAATAAACATAAATTACGGGGGGGAAAAAGTTGTTGCCCCAGATGATGTATGAAGATCTAAGGAATGAAAACACAAAGACCAAGACCTGGGGAAGGAATGAAAACACTAAATCTGAGCTGCCATGCTGGTGTATATACCACAGGACATACTATGGTGCAGAGCTGTTTGAGATCTGGAACATAGGAATAAGAGCTATGAATTTCATTTTTTGCTGCAAAAAATCAGAGGTGTGAGAACTTTGGAAGACATTCAGACCAATCCTTTGTCTTAGGTTCCACTGTTAAAACATACGCAAATGTGGTAGTCGGCTTTCTTCAGCTTTTCTTATAGCATCTGAGAAATGACAAAAGGTGTAGCCATAGCTGTGTCTAAATATATGTTTTTTTTTTTTTTTAGGTTTTTTTTAGATGTTTGGGGGAGGAACAGACCTTTGGTGTGCTGATGGTGGTAGTTTTGAACCAAGCTACATAGATGTGTAGGAGCACAAGTTTTGAATTTGGTTCTTCCTGACACATAGAGACAGCGGCTGGTAGTCACGAGAGAATTTTGGGAGGTTATAAACCAGATATGAGATATTGCAAGCACAATATGTCTAGAGCAGTCTAATACCTCCAGTGAAATGATGGACGACATCGTCAGCATATTGGTGACTCTTGCACATAAAGACATAAAGGAAACCAAGAGCAGACCAGTCTTTTGTCTTAGGTTCCAGTTCAAAACAAAAAATGGACTTGCCAGGGTTCCTCAATGGAATGGATTGAAATAAAAATAATAATAAATAGTGGCTGCTCTTTCAGAATGAAAATCCCCAAAGATTTCCACCCAACTTTTATCATCATCATCATCCGTCTAACGTTTTTAACATTCCTCTTGTTGTTCTCTGTGCAATATTGGAGTGTGTACTGCAGTTAAAGTGGTGGGAAGATTCCCAGTGGGCCACTGTTGTTGATGGCTGGTGTTGTGCCAGTATTGGTCATTTGACTTCTGCACTCAATTTCTCACACTGCAAACACTGGGGATGGAAACGGTCCACTTTTTCGTGAAAATTTTAGTTGGTTCAATTATGGAGTGAAAATCTGGAGGTTCTGGGAGGTTCTCCGCGTGCCACAAATGTTTCGGTTACAGCAGCCTGGTATGTTACATCTATAAAAGTGGAATAAAGAAACAGAACAGGCCCAACCTATATATATATATATATATATATATACACAGTATCTCACAAAAGTGAGTACACCCCTCACATGTGTGTAAATATTTGATGATATCTTTTCATGTGACAACACTGAAGAAATGACACTTTGCTACAATGTAAAGTAGTGAGTGTACAGCTTGTGTAACAGTGTACATTTACCGTCCCCTCAAAATAACTCAACACACAGATATTAATGTCTAAACCACTGGCAACCAAAGTGAGTACACCCCTTTCGAGAAAATGTCCAAAAAAGATATAATCAGATATTTTAAAAAATATGAGGGTGTACTCATTTTTGTGAAATACTGTATATGTAGTAAATTAGGGGAATATTTCAGATGTGCCACATTAAACGGTAGTGTATCATCGATTTCAAACCTTCAGTAGCGCTGCTAGTATTGACATACTGTACAAAGGACTTCCTGATTGGCTTGACAGGTGCACCGGTGATCACAGTCACGCCACTTGATTGTAGCTCTCAGCTCTTTAGTGCGTCTTTGCAAAGTCTTTTAAACTGTGTCCATTTCCTAGTTCCTAGAAGTAAAAAAAAAAAAAAAAACTGAACGTTTGTCTACTTTAACTGCTCCGAGCATATATTCGTCCTGGGAGTCCTTTGGTTTTTACAATGAATACGTTAGAAAGAGTAGACCGAGTGCATTAATAGAAACCTGCAGCAAATCCTACTGTGAAAGCGTCTGTTATAGAAAATCAGTAAATACATACTGACCAATCAGAATCGAGAATCCAGAAGCACTGTGGTATGAATCACATTAATGTGATCTTGATTCATCTGAAAACACACACACACACACACACACACACACACACACACACACACACACACACACAAACAGCATACCAGACAAGGTAATACACTTTCCTCACTCCATTCCTTCTTTAACTGGTACATGTCTTCCTCTGAATCATATTTCAATGATCCATGCCAAGTAAGATATTTAAAAAGCTAATAATCACAACAAGAAAATGTTTGTAATGGGTAAAATAATCAATATTATTCAGAAATAAGCATGCGTGGCCTGGTCTGAGGATGGTCATGTTGGTGAACGAGGGGTGGGCATCTATCAACATCTAGCATTCCTAATGTATTTTAACTTTGCATATGAAAGTAACTTCTATTTTAAGTCTCACAATAGTTGGATAGATACTTAGATAGTTGCCCCACTTAAAAAATTAGGACCTTGAATTCCAACTTTTTGGTAGTATGTCGAAATGCTACGCTCATATGACATGAATGCAGCAAAAGTATGCATTTTTGGATATACTTCCTGGTCACATGGGGTATCATGTCTGCCACAGAGTAGGGCTTGCAGAACTATTCATTATTACTAGTCAGTTGACCAGTCACGCAGGCGAATAAAATTTCAGTGAATAAATAAATCAGTGCAATAAATGTGCAAAAACAAACAAACAAACAAACAATCTGTGTATCATATTGCACTATTTAAGGAGGTAATTTTTTTGAGATACACTCTAGTAAGTTGTCTATGCAATCCCCATCACACACGCCCACAACAAACCTATTCAGAAAGGCATCAAAATATTTCAACTGGTAAATTAGAGTTCTAGCCACGTGCATCCACCGTCAGATTGCTATTCATGCTAGGTTACACACACACACACACACACACACACCGCGTGTGTTTGACCCATTTGAAACATCCTTCATGCACTGTTGCATAATGTTATCCTAAAGCAACAGAGACACCGAGAGTGAAACAGGGAAAGGAATAAAGAAAACGCTTGAACTAAACAAACCTGTCACTGCTAATAGATCAAAATAAACACTCAACCTTTCTTGCTGCTCTCCAGTTGCAGGTTAACCCTAACGTCATTGTCTGTCTGCAGTAACACAATTCATTTAAGTTCTTCTATAGAAAAACAGGATGTTGGGAGTCAAATTTCAAACAAAAGAGCTTAAAATGTTTAGCAAAACCCTCCATCATCTCACTTTTCCCTGGCGGAACCAGCACAATAATTACCTTCTGTTTTCCCCTGATTGTGTTGTAGAACGCTAGATTTTGCCACATGAACAAAAAGCCCTTTGGTGTAATAGTTTAAGATCCTCATTACAGCTGTAAATGACCGAAATAAATCTGTCCCACTGGCTATGTTTTAAATCATCGAAACACATTTAAAGGAATCAATGCAGCTTGCCTAGCCTAAATTAATGACGGTGCGTACAGGGGAGCCGTTTGTTTGTTTTCACACTCTAGTGTAGATACAGAAGAGTCGCTCATCCATTTCAGACCAGAGATCAACGCCTGTCTAGGCTCTCAATAACGTCCAAATGGAGTAAACATCACAGCTGCAAACGACATTATCGGTCCCTGCTGGACTCGGGTGGTTCTTTACCTACTCTGAGTCTCTGTCTTTCAAGCTGTAATAAATTGTGTAGAAATGTGAAGAGTACAAGGTTTTTGCTAGGTTGTTAAAAAAATCGAGTACAATTTACAGCAACATCGGACCTCAAACTAAATATTCAAACAAGGATATGTGCTCTTAAACATTACTGTAAAGCAGGACAGCTTCAAATATGCCTCGGATCACAGCTGATAGCATATTTGCTAGTTAGCACGGGGCTGCAGCCAGACAGTTAACACAATTGAACCCTACCACAGAAGAGTCACGAGACTACACACAGTAGCTCCATTAGGTGTCAAACAGGGGGAAAAAAAATCATGAGTGAAAAGGACATGTGTTGCAGTTACAGTGCTTATAAGCTCTTGGAAAGTTAGCACTGTCAGCTAGTTAGGGGTCCAAGCACCAAAGATGCTGGAGACCGATTGTTTTTGCTAGAATGTTTAGGGGGCTTGTTTTCATTAGGATTTTTTCTTATTTTTCTTTACGGAGCCAAGCACGAAGTGCTTGGAATCCTCTTGTTTGCATTAGGAATTTTAGGGGTCCAAGCAAAAAGGTGCTGAAACCCTATCATTTTTGGTGATTTTCTTTTTCTTCCTTAAAATGAATACAGATATGAATCCTGTACTCCCTCCCACTACTCAGGCAAACAAGATGAGCTCACTCAGCCGAATGGTGGTGTGCACAGATTCACATGACATTTGCTTGGAATAGTCAAGAAAAGATTCTGAAGATGTCTAGAGAGGTTGAGGCGTAGTCACTCAGTGGGAGCGGGGTTAAGTTCATCCAGCTCTTTCTCAGTATCAATAAATCGGTCGAACTTTGGTGCACTGTATCGTTATGCTAATACGTAAGTGGATTTATAACAATGACTGGATTACTTAAAAACAATGGCTGCTATCAGCAGGGTTACCACTCGTCGACCATCAAAAACTTGGATAGTTCATCTTTGGTTTCTTTATCGCTCTATTTAATTTTGCAAATACTGGCCATTGGGGACGCTTTTATGAAGGGTGCTTGGACACCATGGATAAGCCTGCAGGTATATTTGGCAACTTTGGAGGGCACTTGACCTCCCAGTTTGTACCACATTAGACAAAACGTAATATCTAGTTTACAGTTTCCCATTTAGGTATTTCCTTATGGTATATCTTGTAGCTTCGCAGTTCAGCGTGTGTTGGTTTCACCCATCAGCTACAAGAAGGAAAGAGGAACAGGGAGAATTTATTAAATTTATAAATTTCTCCTCGAATTAGCCGTGAAGAAAATAAAGACATCTGAGACTTGTTTACTGATAAAAAAACAAAACACCTTGAGTTGAATAGCTGAAAGTGGACTCCGTAGAAGACATTCACAATTTCGCTGTTTCTTCTCCCCTTTCATACTGATAAAAGCATCCTGTGAACCATTCATCATCAACACGATGGCAGTACGGAAAGTTCACAGCATGGCTAGTATCCGTCAGCAATAACCTAATAGCATTGGACAGTAGCACCAAAATATTAGTAATGAGCTGGGACTCTTTATTGTTTTTTTGTTTTTTTTCCTCTTGATCATCTTGTCAAGTTGACAGTTAATAGAGCTCTTTTTTCAAAAGGAAAGACACAGGAAATTATAATCACCATTAACGTAATGGTTCTATGGAATTATTCGGTGAGGGGTGAGTGAGTCTCCTCTGAGGACCCTGCTGTGGGAAGGGCCGCTAAAAGAGCTAAACTGAGATAGCTGTCCTATCGCATCAGTCATCTTTAAACACCGCAGAAACCTCGGCGTTCAGTCTGAAGCCCACAGTCATGGGCAAACCGTAAACCAGGTTGCAGTTTTGGCTGAGATTTAATGTGGTTTTATGCTGCTTCTTAACTTTTGTGTCCCTCGTAACACAGGCTTAATAGACCATGTCCTCTCACATCTGTTACTACTGTAATAACAGATTAAGCACCCTATGAATCATTATTAGTCAATAGAACCGATCACGAAAAAAGATTCATGTGGGCTTTTTAAAGATTTCTTTTATGAACACAATCCATTATAAAATTTGATTGAAATGAACAATATTTACAGGTTTACTAGGCTTTGAGTTATTGAGGTTTGGATTAAACAGGACCAGTCAAATGGGGTAATAACTATAAGAACTCTCAATATAAGTACAATAACTGTCATGGACCTCTGACGGTCCCCAAGCCTTACTCTGAGAACCATGGGCTTAAAGTACCACAAAATGACTAAGTGATACCAAATCTCTCACACACTTATCTAGTCATAAATACTATTTATTAGCCAAATGACAAATCAGTAACTGAAACAGAACACAAAATATACACGTTAAGCCTTTTTCAGCTCTATTCAGCCCATTGTAAGGCTTAATGTGTTAGAACGGCTAAGTAGAAACACCAAATTTCCCCCACACATTACAAACAGCACGAGAAACATTACAGGCTCAATCAAAACCCATTACGAGGAAACAGTGACCTAGTAACAACATATTTCTCCCAGACTTTTAAAATTATAACTAAAGTCTACAATCAAAAGAATTAACTCACAAACTGAATATAAATATAAAGTTTTGGTGTTGATTGATTACTATCTTTCATATATTAAGCAATGTGTTGTAGAATGGCTAACTTGCTTACATGATAATATTATGAATTTTTATGCGTTAATAGTAGCAGGGTAAACTAAAGTCGATACACAATCAGCAAAAAAATTCAAGTCAGGAAGTGAAGAAGTCATAGATAGAATGATAACGTGCATCGACATTTTATTTAGAAATGTGCGTGCTGAGTTTGGACAACTGTACCAGTGCAGAGATGACGTTCCAGGCCCTGTTAAGCATGGCGACTCATTACAGAATAACATCCCATCATGCAAAAATTACTTCATTTATTTAAATCTGTATGCCTTGTATAATAGTCTTGCATTCTTAAACATTGTTCCTGTCAATCTGGCACATAATCACCCTAACTCCATCCTGTACTCCTGACAAAATGATAAATTACTGCTGTATCTGATGTGTATATACATGGCTCTTGTCAAACACGTTTGTGAGTGCTGGAGGAAACTGAAAGCGTGAATAATGGATGGTCATGGAGGAAGGAGAAATAAAGGCGCAGCACAAGCCGTAAACTTAAAAGTTGCTTTATTTTCCTCAAATACAGACAAGAAACAGGTCGAGTTATAAGCTGCAGGTGCCTTCAGGTTCTTTTTCTGGGCAACCGAGTCCATCAATGTTAATATTCAGCTTGAACAACATGGCCAAACACTCTGCATGCTGCAATGAGGATTAAACGTAGGCCGAATTTGATTTCTAGCCAGAGATTTTGCATTGCGGCGTGCTAATGCGTTAAATCTCTGATGAGATTTATGTTCCTCTTGGCTAACAGTTTCTGGAGTGATTCTGGAGTTCTCAGTTCACTATGATTAGAGACTTGCTTTTGAAACCTCATGTGTGAAACTTATTTGATGGATTTTTTCTGTATAACCTCAGAGTATTTCACGCTGCAACACGTTTCTACATAGCCTAAGGCACACATTCCTAGTTTTAAATTATGTTGGACTGCGCGGTACCATGCATACACAAGTAATCAGCCCTATAATATTGTATTGGAGGAATATCAACATAGTTTACTACATTATTTACAAATAAAATAAACATAAATGTTGGGGGTTACTTAAGTATTCACCCCTGTTGCTGTGAAACATCTCAATTATTTCTGGTGCAACCAGTTGTCACTGGAAGTCATATAATTACCTGAATAGTATCTACCTGTGAGCAAATAAAGTGCCACAGGATCTTGGTATAAATACACCTGACCTTGGAAGTCCACAGACCTTGTAAGAGAACATATCTAAACAAGCAGCGTCATGAAATCAAAAGAGCTATCTAAAAAAGGCTGTGACTTCTGAAAGGATCAATGAGGATCAATGGCATAACCATGAGTCTGCTAGGGAAGGCTAGTCAATAAAAGCCAGTGACCGGGTGAAGTGGGGATTAGTCAGAGAAGTAACCAAGAACCCAAGGGTGGAGCTGGAGAGATCCAACACAATCCATCCACCCCGGACCCTGAAGGAGATCCAACACGTTTACATTTATTCACTTAGCAGACGCTTTTATCCAAAACGACTTACAACTGAGAAAAATACAAGCAAAGCGGTATATGGATGCGAGATCCAACACTCAGGATGGATGCGAGAACATATTTAAAGGACAAAAACAGACCACACACTTAACATGCTTTGGGCTGATGAGACCAAACTTTTTAGCCTTGGCACAAAGCACTATGCTTGAAGGAAACCCAACATCATTCTAACAGTGAACTACGAAGGTGGTAGCATCACTGGGACCTGGAGAAACTGGTCAGAGTTCGAGGGCTAGATGAATGGAGCCAAATACAGGGCAATCCTAGCAGAAAACCTTAACGTACCAATAGGACAATGACCATAAACATACTACCAAAGCTAAAATGGAGTGGTTAAGAAAACAAGAAACTGAAGGAGATGGAATGGCCTAGGCAAAGCCCAGAGTCAAGTCGAGAATGCATGGCAAGTTTTGAAATTTACTCTTCATCAGTGGTCTTTCCAAAAATTTTACAGAGCTTGCCAAGACGAACGGGCAAAAATATCAGGATCCAGATATGCAAAGCTGATACAGACATATCAGCAGAAGTCTTGCCGTTGTAAGTGCGGCCACAGGTGGTTCTACCAAGTATTGACCCAGGGTGTGGACACTTGTGTGTACATATCTTGTACCATCAAATGTCAGACATACTGTGTAAAACAAATAGTAAAAATCCCAATTAAGACCATTTCAGTTCCAAGTTGTAAGACTACAAAAGGTACAAAAGTTGAAGGGGGTGAATACTTCTGCAGGAATTGTAAAGATATGCAGTACTCTTAGGAGGGAAAAAATCTGGAACATTTGGACAAACCCCAGTGGAAGTAGAACCCTAAAACTGATAGCTACAATATCATAATTAATTTAAAATTCAATAAAACATGAGACCTTGAAATTAATCAATAATTACTAAATTTCATTCCTCCTGAACAGATGTACTCTATTAAGATGAAATAAGTTCAATGAATGGCCGCAACATCTATATATATATATATTATATATATATATATATATATATATATATATATATATATATATATATATATATATATATATATATATATATATATATATATATATATAAATAAGCCTATGCCTAAAAACCAAATATTATCGGAGAAATCCTAAAACAGCGCACACAATTACTCACTGACATTCCTAACCGGCTCAGTGACTCCCCTGCGCTTTCTTAAACCAACCTTTCTTAAAGAACAGCCATTGAATAAGCTGCACAACCACTAAATTGATAATCCATTACACAGAACACCATCTGTTACAGTCCACTGAAACAATCCCACCTCGCAGCATATTAATGAATCATAAGAATAGAAATAAAAACACATGTTAGTATGCATATGCCATACTTGAGTGAACCAACATTGGAGAAGTACTTGAAATGGAGGTAAATCATTTGTGAAAAAACTAAAAAATTTGAATCAATGAAGTTCGTATCAGAACTCTCAGATGGACTTTGATTTTACAATGCAAAGTAAAAAATGGGATAATTTCTAAGAAAATTGTTAATTAAGTGATAAAACACTGCGATGTGCTACAATACAATACAATATAATAATAATAATAATAATAATAATAATAATAATAATAATAATAACAATAATTTGCAATTTTTCAACAGCTTACTAACAATTATTGTTGTTATTATTTTTACTTATTAAAGAATGACATCATACTTCTGCTCAGATCATAGTTATGTTTAATGTTGTGAAACAGCCAGCTAGCAATGGCTAGCATGCAAAACATGAAATTTACACCCCAAACAGACTATAAGAAAAAAAAATAATAATTAAGATGCAGTGCTTGTGACCAAAGGTATTTATCATGTGAGTCTGAACCAACCAATCAAGCAGGACACACCATATCTGTGCTGTTTATGCATGAGTTTTGAGCAGTGAATTATAAATAGCGTCTCTGCATGGCTACCAGGCATGTTCAATTACATTTAAATGTCAGTGGCAATGGAATTACATTTAGCAGGTTGGAAAATGATCATGTAATTAACACTAATCATGCAAAAATGGCATTTTTTAGTGTTTTAGATCTCTATAAAAGTCTGTAAGTAAGAAAGCTGCCAAGACTTGCGTATAATAATTCGAATGAGACAACTGCAAAAACAAAAATGTGACCTACCTTGTTACCTTGATTATCATCAGGCTGTCACAGTCTGCTCTCTGCATAGAGACCTGATGTGGCTCTTTTCCTCCTCCTCCTCCTCCTTCCTTCTCCATCCGAATTCAAATGATGACCCCATGTAGAGGAGGAAAGGGTCGGGCACCTTGAGACTGATTCAGAAGAGGCTTCAGAGGAACAGCTGGCCCTTAATGCTATGAATAATGTATGAACTCGCACCTTGCTCTTTAAAAAAAATAAAAAAAGGAAAATGCGTTTTTGGGTTTGTGGATTTGTTCTCTAATTAAAGGGTTTGACACAAACTAAAGAATGAGATTTTGTGATTTAGTTTTAGACCATTTTATTCTAAATACTAGTTCTTTTACATTTTATGGCAATTGGCCATAATTAAGTCGTTATTTCACATATCCCGTGCAATTGGAAACCAAGGAGTACATAAACACTGGGGGAAGGAGGAAGTAATGAGCATCAGGTGAGTGTTCAGGTGAGCAGGAAATAGCCTACTGGAACTGTCAGTCCATGACCATGCTTCTTAGACACATTAATTGAGTAGATAATTACAAGCTAATTATAATGTACACTCAATTTAAATCTAAACCTGCAACCAATCAATGATTGATAAATAAATAAATAAATAAATACATACACAAATAAATAAGGATTCAAACATCTGGGTAAACTCTTCTCCTGAAATCTACAGTCAACTTGATAGCAAACTGACAGTCTGTTCTGTTCTACATTGGCCTGCTGTATAGAATGTTGTGCCAGTGTTGGCAAGGTGGATTTAAAGGTGACTGAAAGTCTCAACGTCCAACGATGGCCCGGCCTTGGTTTGCTAACTGAGTTATCTACTGTCACTTTTATGATTTGACACAGTTATGAAATGTCCCTTTGGTGAAGAAATCCCTCCTTGAACACACTCAGTATTATTACATTTTGCGAAGTCTGGCCCTGTTTTCAATGCAGTCTGATCCTCGCTCATTTCCTATACGCCACATTCAATTCTTCCCCTTTTTGTTTGCTTCCAGTGTGAGCCTGTGCGGTCTTTGATATTTCACTCAGTCGTGAGTTTGATCATGGCCGCACTATTGAACCTCTCTATCTTAGCCTAGTCGTTTTACACATCAATAACAACAACAACAAACCACTACTGAGCATCTGCAGTGCAGTGGGGGGAATAGGCAAATTCATCTAAATGCAATTATAAGTGTGATATTTTTTTTTTCTTGTTGAGCATTGCCTCATTAAAAAATAACACCAGAGAGCTGTTAGATTCTCAGTGATAATTGGTCAGGATGTCTTGATATTTATTTATTTTTTTATATATAACAGTAGCTCTGAAGATTGCGTAGCTGCAAATCACAGGTGGTGGTGGAAAAAAGAACAAGATTCAGCAGCTGGTAAAGAATGCAGCTTTGTTAGTCTGAAAAGAAGGTAGGCAATGATATCATCCCAACAGATTCTTTTAATCCCAGCCTTGAATGGGCGATTTTGTCTACAAGTTTCTCCCCCTGCCCATTCAGGAAGGAATTCCCACCCTTTCAAACTACATAAAATTCTTATAAAGTCCCTGCATATGTTGTATCCTCCATCCAAAAAAATGGCAAAAACACTGTAGTTTTTGGTTTAACTATGGAAAATACAACTAGTCACTAACTTATTTTTTTTTAATTACTGGTTGACTGGTCACTTATCAGTCATCCGACCCCTAATCTCGTCATTTTAAATCATTTATTTAAAAATTCAAAAATATTGGTATTTAAGAATAACATTGTTTAATAAGCTTTATGTAAAAAAAACCCCAAAAAAACAACAACCTTGAAATGGCATAGAAATGTCTTTATCCTCATGAACAAATTCAAGGATCTATAAATATGTATAATTAATAAAAAGAAAAAGTCGCCCTATGTCCTACACAATCACTACAGTGTATGGATATTTCAATAATTTCAAATGTTCCAAAAAAAAACAAAAACAACTCTGCATTAAATATGCACTGTTGATCTTTTCATGCGCTGATATTGTTTGAAATATTCATTGCCTAGTTATTACTATTAGACAAATTTGACAAATTTGTGTAAAGAGTAACATTATTTTCTTTCATTTTCTACGTTAGGTATGAATAAATCACCGACGTGTGCATGACTAATAGTGAGTCTCCAGCTGTGTCATGCTCCATTGCAGAATAATAACTTGTAAATCCTCACAGCAGTGCTGCAGAAATGAGCTCATGTATGATAAATTCAGGCACACTGCTTCCGTAAATCACTGTCTTAATTCCCGCCACCGGGGGGGTGTGGACGGGGGGAGCCTAATTATATCTTTTACGGATTTCTACTGAATGGTAAGGCTTTTTCGATGAATTTTACCATTCGCAGGCTTGCTGATCCTCGAATTGAAGTCTCGGCTTTTCACACCACGGATGAGATAACCTATTTTCCATTGGCTCGGCTCATTTCATGGTGAGAAAGGACATTTCTGTTCGTTATACAGGTTTGAGGTGGCCTGAATCTTCCCGATTCAAAATGCCAAAATGTTATTAACAGTAATAGGGTGATATGAGGGCATGGATTTTAAACTCCAGGTGGCTACTCTGTCATGATTTCCCACAAGTATGATGATTATTTGAAACAAACCGGTCCATAAACAATATAAAAAAAAATAAACATATTTCTATATTAGACCTATTATGTATCTAAATTTTTATTATTATTATTATTTTTATATCAGAACATATTTCAGATGACAAACCTATTGGTGATTGATCAGTGAGTCTTAAAGATGTTCAGTCATTTTCATAAGTACATTAAAGTAAACCCTCAGTGAAATAATTAGGTTCGGTCTAATTGTGCTAAATTCAGGCTAGGTAGGAACAAATTCAAAATTTTACTCGTTTTAGTTTAGAACAAATTCATTTATTATTATAAGTCCATGTGGATACACAAGTCGTGAGTGCTTCTACAGTATATGAAACATTACTCCAGTGTGAGAGTCCCATCACAGGATCCCAGTTCATTTAGAGATTTAATCTACTGTTTTACTGTTTATTGTTAAAGCTCTCCGTTTGATTCACCTCCAATCAATTAGATGCGTTTTTTTCTCTCCCTGAGACCATCTGCTCGTTTTTTCTTGACTTCCCACTGCATAACTGACCTTTATGTGCCTAAAACTAAAAAAAATTAGATTTTTGAGAGGAACTGCTCTGGTATCTAGGGTGATAATAACAAGTTAAACTGCAAGACCATTAAAGACTTAAAGATTAATTTTTTTTTTTTTGGATGAAAATATTTCCAAAAAATTTCAAGATTATTATTTAGTAAAGTGAAAAACAGTGATTGTATTTACTTCTGAAAAATTACCAGAAGACCTTTTTATAGTTTGATTAATAAATTACAATATTATTTGTCTGCATTTGTGAATTCCCTGGTGGAGGTAACCAACAACAACAACAACAATAATAATAATAATAATAATAATAATAATAATAATAATAATAATAATAATAATAAATTCATATTCACCTGCTCTATCTTCCTATTGAGGGCTATCAAGAATGTCAAAAATCTCCCATGACTCAATTACAGATTCTCTGCACCACCTCAAAAGCCTTTTTAGGTGTATAGAATTACCTAAACCACATACTCGTATCCTCCTGTGTCCAGTCGGGGAAATTGGAATGTCGCTCCATTTATATTCCATTATTTAAATGTCCCCTAGAGTTGGGGAATTAATGACTCCAGTCTGTTGATGAGCTGCCACATCTCTGCCGCCATTAATCAGAAAACTCCACCTCTGTGGCTTCGATAGTGGCATGCAAAGAGGAAGCGGAAGACAGGTAAAATTAGTACAAAGGTTTAAGTTTGTGAACAGATTTTAAGCTAGCATGCCAAAGGTCATAACAAGACCTTGAAAAACAAAACCACTGCTGTTTTCTAGTTAAAAATGTGCGAGGGTTGAATAAGACAGCAGGGTTTGATAGATGTGTGCAATCAATCGGAGACACGCACACATAGTCTTATGCTTTGGGCTAATGTTGACATTACCCCAACAAGGCTGGCGTTTGTAAACTGAGTGAGTTTCTGTGAGATAACAGGGTGATGGAAAATGGATAGCTAGATTAGGGTCAGTAGCAGAAAAACTCTTGGCTCAAACTTAAAAAACTTCAAGGACTATGAACATGGGATAATGTATGGAAAAATATAGCTACTCAGTAACACAGGCTCTTTATTGTTGTATCCAAGTCCACCTCTAACCCAGGCTTTGCTATTATTCTGACCATTGATTCAGATAATTACTTCGACCGGTCAATATTTTTCATTTAAATTTACATTTATAGCATTTAGCAACAATTTACAGAAGTTTGTTCGAGCCATTATAGAACATATCTTCATGCTAGCTCAATAAGTCAGGGTCTAAGAATGATTTTGAGCTTAGGAGGGAGGTTAGTACAGCTAGAAAGAAATCACGAGTCAGTGGATTTAAAAAAAATTAATTAGGTGCTAGGTTTCACAGACATGGTGAAGAGGTAAGACTTTAATCTTTGTTTGATGACAGGCTGGGGAAATTCATATACCTCCTGGGTGGAAGGAGGGTGCCTTGTATGTTGAGGGATGGTAGGCCCGATTAAGCCTTGCTAAAGGCTTGAAGGGAACTTGTTGACGAATGGAATATAAGAAATCCCTTCGGGTAGTTGGGGCTGGTCCATTTTTGGCTTCGCACCCTTATAGTCATGGGGACTTTGCCATAGGACTACTGGTTGGTGCACCACCTTGTAGTCTTGTTTATTCTCTATCTTCAGTGGAAAATTCAATCAGAAGTAGGATTTTTAAGAGGCCCTGCATCTAGGTTTATCAGGACCTCCAGTTCCCTTGCATCAGCAGCTTTATGCCTCAAAGAGAATAAAAATGGCTCTCTCTGCTCATGTGTAGACTACTGAGGGCTTAACAGTGATATTTTAAAATATCACCATCCTCTCCCCCAAGTCCCTTCTGCCAGTGGACCGGTTAAGATTTCAAATTCTTACCTTCATCTTTGAATTTTAGAAGTGGACAGCTTTAAGTCATCCTGGAGGGCACTATGAATTTTTGGTTATTCCATTCAGGTTGGCAAATGCTCCAGCAGTATTCAAATTATTCCTCAATGACCAATGGAAATGCGGATCGATGACAGCTGCAATTATTCTGCCATGCTGGGCGATCGTATACAACATGTGTATAAGGTTCCAAGACTATGATTCCTCTTCATAAAAGCCAAAAAATCTTTTCCATCAATTTCATAAGCTCAGAGGGAGTAGAAATTGAAGATAAGATGCAGCAGTACTCAACAGCCAAAACCCAGGGATGGTGTATGAATGACAATTTCTCAGATTCTATCAGTTTTGAAGTTACCAGATTCACTTATAACTTCGGTATTGACTTATGCTGTAATATATTCTTACCCAAAGATGTCCACTTCCGACACTGTCCAAAACCTTTCAGAGTCTTAAATAATATCTTATATTTGCTTAGACATCCATATCCAAGTGTCACTTTCACAGTACAAGCAGACACCAAAAAGGTGGCTTTCATCCATTCATTAATCTTCAATAACCACCTTATTCTGGTCAGGGTCACGGTGAAATCAGATATCATTTTGCTCGATATACTGGAGCAAAAAATGCCCCCGACAAAATGCAAAAAAGGAACTGATGATGTCTATGAATACACTTAGACCACTTAAGAGGGCTGCAAGCGTCTTTTATTCAATATTTACAGTCGACCGCATGATCCATAGCACAAGGAGAGAGTGTGTCCAGGCAGAATTGAAGCTTGCTCTCTATAAGGGAACACGCCACCATTCACACACAGCTTCAGTGCAACAATGAGCAAACTGAATTACTCAAACTTTGAGAACATTTACTGTACGCTGACTTGTTCGTGCACAGAATCGGCATTGTTAATATCAAATGTTATTAAAATTTGTTCTAACATTAAGGAGATGAATCATCTTAAAGGAACGGTTCAGTAAACAATCAGATTGACACATTTTGCTTTACAGCTTGCAATTAATCAGCCAGGTCAGGTTTGGTGTTCGACATTAGCTTTTTTGGTTTCACTGGAGCTATGTGTGAATGTAGCTAACAAGTAATGGAAGTCTCAACCCAAAATCGTTCCTGTAAACATCTGCCTGCAAACACATCCAGTCCTTTAGACTTGGTTTAGGACACACTGAGACTTCACGTCGTTTAGTGTGAACGTGCGGCCATCTTGGATTACCAGAATCACTTTTCTCCTTAATATAAATCCAAAAGTGTACCAAAGTTTCGAAGATGGAATCATACCCGGAACGCTCAATGTCATTTGCGAATTCACTAAAGTTTTTGGGCTAGCTACATTAGCTTCATAGCTCCAGTGCAACAATCCTGCTAGCACAATGCGTCACCATACGGTTAAACATGCTGAAAAATTCGTGTTATTTGTTTTTCTAAACTTTTCCTTCAAAAACTCAAATCACTCTCAATATTATATAATGCATCCATTGTTTATAGTAAAATAAACATCAGATTAAAAAAAGAACAAATATCCAGACACATAACCAACATAAAACGACTTTCACACATACACGATAAGTCATTTATGACAATAAAAATAAATACTATTTTTTCCAATAATAATAAATAATCTAATTCATTCATTAAAAAAATGACAATGCAGTTCCTAGTGTAATTCTCCCTAATATCGATACCTATAAGAATTTAAGTCACACTTAAAAATGTAGCATATACGGTATATATTAAAAGACAATGAACATCTTTTTTTTGTAACATTAAAAAGAACACACAGTCACAATATTTTTTAAAACTAGACCGAATCTCAAAATTTACACAAGTTTCCTCATTAGCCCAAATATAGTTGATTAACATGTTTTGATGTCTGAACTTTGCTTAGGTATGCGGGTAAACAGTGCTAAACTGGAGGCTTGAAAGCTTTTCATATTCGCTAGCCTCACAGACCCAGGGCAGAAAAATAAAAAAATAAAATAAATAAAAAATATGCAAATGTCCGACACCAAATGTATCGGCTGATCCACTATATTTTGGGTACAAGGAGGAACAATGTGTAAAGGAGTTGTCAATTAAAACCCTTTAATTAAAGCCAAAGACTTGGTGAGATCTTTGTATTTCAAACCCTGATGATATGGCCATATCTCCTATCAGATTACCCACAATGCCCTTGTTGTAGAATGTAAGATGCATGTACATCTGACCTTAAAGTACTATTTGTCATTTTTCTCTTTCAGTGTTGCTATTAAATCAGAATCCATTTACTCCATGATACATTTGGCAGATTTTCCATACATATTGCTTCGCTGGGTTGAAAATCGAAAAAGAAAAAAAAAAAATCGCTCACACATGCAACACTTGGCTGACCGAACGCAACGCAAGTCGAACTCGTTCGACTCACAAACGTACAAAGACGAGACAAGATACGGTTCCCGTTGAGCTGTAAATTATCCCACGGACATGACGGGAACAATACAGTCTATGCATTTTCAAAATCAGGACGATGGGACGTAGAGTATGACGTCAGTGGTGGGCTTAAATGAAAGTCTAAAAAAATAAATAAATAATAATAATATTTTGTTTGGTCTTCCTGGTTGGGACGGACAGATGATGACAACAAGGTGCAGAAATGGAGAAAGGAACAGAGAGAGGGAAGAGGCAGAGATTTCAGGTCGGGCTGATCAGAGCCCGTGTGACATCAATCAATCTGACAGTTAGCTTCCTGCATGGCCTTACTGGACACATAACTGATTCTTTAAGCTGTGAGAGAGAAAGACAGAAAAAGGCAGAGAGAGAGAGAGAGAGAGAGACAACATCAGCACACAGTAAATATTTTAGCGTACACTGTAAATATAAACCATATTACCTTAAAGCAGTCATTTATTCTCTATTCAGTTTATAACCTGCTGTTTCTCCATAAGCACACAATCACCAATCTGATGTTTGGAGTATACGTTTAAAGCAGCCAACAATACAATCCAACTGTTGTATTCAGAGTCAGTGACTCAAGTCCATACATCAATACGTCAATATTTTGAAATAGCCTCTAGCCTGCTGCCTACGCCCTCATTATTCTGCAGCTTAGCAAATCGCACTTAATCCAGCACGTCCGATCGTTTCGCATTATATTATCTGATATCACGCTCCAACAGTTGCTCGTGCCACAAGACACTAAATCGAGGCCATGAAAATCAGTGTGCGCATGGGATATAATCCGTTCGATCGGTTTTGATTTGTCTAGTTAATAAAAACATTGTCTACAGCTAATAAATGTATGATTTGTCCATTCCTGTATCTTATTTGCGAGAGGCCACACCTCCTTTACTGAGACTGACCGATACAGAAGGCAACCTTGCCTTATCTATATGGACATACTCTCACACTTCTACTCTTTGTCTTGTTGCTGTTAACAACATCTCTCTGTTATCGCACACGAGGAGCTTAACAACAGGCCCTTGTAGTCTTTGTGCAGTAGCTGGAGGTTAATTGAGTGTCATTTATGTGTACTCAGGATAATGGCACCTTGGACGGAGTGCTGTGTTGAGGGAATGTCTGTATAGAGTTTAAGTATATATTTTCCATGATTTCCAGAAAACTCAAAGGTATATATCGTGGTATAAAAGTCGTGATGGATAAATACAAATATGACAAATATGTCACTAGAGGGATGGGTGTAATATGGGGGTTCAGGTATTTGAAAGGTATTGTATAAGGAGAAGTGACCAGTTCAAAGAACCTCAGTGGTGTTGGTGTGATCGGTAGTACCAAGAATCACTGGGTTAATAGTTGGCCGCTCTCAGTTAACCCTTAGGCATTTGTAGATGTTGTGAATTATTATGGATTTGCAGCAGCATCAGGACCGTTTGCAGCAGCAAGACTGTGTCTATGGTTTTGAGCGCTGCACTATAAAACCACTTGGATTTAGGTCACAGATGTCCAGCTTACACAAACGTTTATCAAAGCAACAGGGATTATGGTTTTCTCATTAAGGTTCTTAACGTCTTTTACTCATACTGCACTTCCTTTCCTGCTGGCTTTCTTGAAACTCAGAAGTGCTTGCATAAGATCATCACTATTATACCAAAAATATGGAGCTTCACCAGTTCAGCCTTCCTTCACATCATATTAGATCCGTAGATTTGTCAAAATGTTGGTGTTCATTGGGAACAGCTTCAGGGGACCCAGATAGAAAAGAGACCTCGTCCTCTTCTTGGTTACGCCGGTTAGTGGGAGTTATTAATCATTACAGTATACAGATATAGTAGAGTAAGGACAAACAGTCCTGTTTGTCAAGTGTGTTGAAAGGATGTTCAATATGAGCAGATTCTGAATAAGAGTCCTGGGATGAGTCTTTATGATTACATCAGCCGTTCTTAGGTACAAATCAACAGTATCCAGGTGAGATTATCCACTGAAGCAAGGGTGACTGTTGGGGATAAGCTGTTTTTCAGTAATTGCATTATCCTGGTCAGGGTTACAGTGGATCCAGAGCCTATGCCAGGAACACTGAAGCGAGAATACACCCTGAAGGTGATCCAGTCCATCACAACGCACCACCAATCAGCATTTTTTTGGGTTGGCAAGAGGTAACCGGAGAACCCGGAAGAACTCCTGAAAGATAGTAACCCAAGCTCAGGATTAATTAAGGGGCTATGAGGCAGTCCGGCAGCAACACTACCAGCAGCAACACCATTCTGTTTTTGGGAAGTGTAAATCCAGGTGTGAAAATCACGTGGTGCAGCAAAACCCTGCATGCCCTATCTAAAGAATGCAGGGAGGTACATACAGGGAGTTGCAAGGATTAAGAATACCGAAGGAAAACCAGAATAGTTTTATAACAAACCAAATGGATATCATTGCATTGTGGATGTTACAACTCCTACTGCTATATTTTCTTTTTCTTGTGTATAAGCGGCATATGAAAACTGCTCAGGGCAGCATCTGGACAGTTCACCTGTGGTTTCAAATAAATCATTTCAATACTGCATTGGATAGAAGCAGTGGCATTAATGGTTCCTAAAGAGGACACTTTGGGCTTTAATTAGGCTACACTTCTGCACAAGCAGGTGTTCCTGTTTTTCAAGATGGGAAACAAAGCATCAGTAACTTGTATGACATTTTAAAGGTCTGTCTGAGGGGGGCGAGAGACAGGGAGTGGCATTGTTTATTCATTACCTTGGCAACCGAAGACCCCTGATGATTCTAGACAGGACAGTCTACAGCCCAGTCAATTGTTCATCCCGTTCAAAATGCCAAGCTTAAAGGGCAGCATTTGGTTGGTAAAATGCCCTTCTTTCTAAAACACAAAAAGGGGCGTTCTGCTTTCTTCTGGTTTTCCAAAACGTCTGCATAACTTGCTATTTAAGGAGGAAACAGAGCCATTTAGAGTGTTTCAAATAAAAGTCCACCCATTCTTAAGATAGTAACTAAACCTCAAAACTCAAAACACAGAACTTGTATTCCTGTGTGTTTCGACAATCTTTAAAGCAAAGGAAATGTCCTGTAAAGTCCCAATTTTTTTCCAATGTCCCTCACCAGTAATTTTATCTCCTGTCTGATGTGAAAAATTGCAGCAGATTATTCATCTCCTTCCCAGCACACAGCGTCTACATATTAATACCCTGTAGAGGAAGTCAGATCCTCAGTTCACGGTGGTGAAAATGGTACTAAGGGCCTTGACTGGGGGTTCATTAATATGTATGAGCCACGAGCAGTTCTGAGCATGCCACATGACTTCTGTCTCTTCAAAGATGGAGGAATTTGCAAGCATTATCTATTGCTGACTCTTCCCAAATCCCACCAGAAAGCTGTGGGATAAGCTGCTCTTGGAAGTGCTGTGTTGGCTTACATCCAAGCTTAAATGTATCGTATCAATGTGTTGGCACGGTTACCTCCGCTGGTGTGTCCTAGCAATGTGCAGTAGCGGTGTTCAAACGACGTGTGGAAGGCTGGAAAGTATATTTTCCTACTAGAGACTTCTTACCCGTATTCTAAGGCTGCTTCCACAGTAGGCATTCTCCCAAAGCACTGGCTGATGCCAATTCTGTACTGACAATGGAAAATTTTCATTTCGATTTCGTAAATCTACGTATACGTGTGTTTATGCTACAGCTAAGGTCCAACATGGACACTTCTCATAGAATCACATGCTCTGGAGGTTGAGGAAAAAATACCAGTAGTTCTGAAAGTAGAGACGCTGGGGTTAGAGCACAGGCTCAGCCATAATACGGCACCCCTGAAGCCGATAGGGTTAAGGGCCTTGCTTAAGGGCCCAACTGTTGCAGCTTGGCAGTTCTGGGGCTTGAACCCTCAGATCAGTAACCCGGAGCTGTAACTGTTGAGCCGCAACTACCCACTAGTCCAAATAGTCTCAGTGTTTAGCTATGGACTCACTGAGGCACAACTTTCACTGAACCTTTCAGGAATTGTTCGCAGAACCTCTTATTTTTTGGAGGCTCCACCTGCCATATGGCTTACTTTGGTCTGTATTCGCTCTCACTACAAAGCGAATATCTAATTACTCGAGGGAAAGCAGGTCGACTTTGTATGCGAATTAAAAGGGAAAGATGGAACAGATGGTGTCTACTAGCAGGTGAACCTAGGCATTCCACTCGCTTACTGTGTTTTGCAGGATGAAAAGACATCTCGCTTACTTCAGAGCTCTCTACGACTTTAAACCCCTTTTCTTCTCGGCTCGTCAGCTAAGACATGAGAAATCTTTCTCTTTCCTGTTTGTCCAGCAACGGTTTGTGTTTCGCGGCACAGGCATGGGAACCTCCCCAGCTGTTTGGCTGTTCTTGATTCACTGGCCATGCACGCCGGTTCTCAGTTCACAGTGGTGCCAGGCTTGTCTGATGAGAATTTCAGGAGAGTTATGAAAATTGATTTTCTCTTTTCAACTTTCTTTCTTTCCTTCTGTTGCCTTTTCTTTTTCTTTGTAATTTCTTATTTGTCTGAGCAACAATTCCATTTTATGGAATGAAATTTTATTTTATTATTACACTATTTTATCATAATTCTTTTATTTACTTAATGTTTGCTTTGTTATTATTAGACAATTTTTTTTTTGAATTTCTGTTAGTTTTTTTTTTATCAATTTCCTGCTTTTTGTGTGTATTGTTTTTTTTTTTATTATTATCTGTTGTATCATTCAACATTTTATGAGCAATTCTTTGTTTTCAATTTCTTAATTATTCACTTTTTGGCTACTTTATTGAATTTTTAACTATTGCATTTTTATTTTCTCTATTTTCAGCTTCTTATTTGTGTATTGTTGGTTGACATTTTATAAGCTATTATTATTATTATTATTATTATTATTATTATTATTATCATCATCATCATCGTTGTTGTTTTTGCCTTACTGCATCTTCTACTCAGCTTCTTGTCCTCTCCATAACTTCATGAGTAGGACACTGAGTTCTAGCCGGGGAAATGTGGTGTTTGGCGATAAACCAGCCATCCTGAGGCACGCCCAAGTCACACTTGTGGGCTTAAGAGAGATCGCAGAGTCTCAAGCTACATCCATCAAAGTCACACATCAAAAGCTTGTATTTTCACCAAAGCTGGAGGGTTAAGCAGGTGGAATAAAGGTGGATTTGTGAGTATGAGTCACATTCTGCAGCATTCTGACACACGGCAGCCAGAATTTTTTTATAAAGCCTCAAAAATGTAGCTCATGGCTGCCAGTTTATCATAATACTCTCTTCAAGAGGCTTTTTTTCTTGGTATGCTCAGTCATACCATTCATACATGAGTTTAAATATATCAATATAAATCCATATTACGGTGGGTATTTCAGAGGAAACAGAAGTTGGGTGCTGTTACCGTTTTTTTTTAGCTACATAACTTACTTTTGTTCATATATATATATATATGTATATATATATATATATATATATATATATATATATATATATATATATATATATATATATATATATATATATATATATATATATATATATATCTCAGAGACTCCTTCTATTTGACATTACTGAACAGCCGGATGTTGAGGCTGTTAGCATGGTGCTAAACTTGTGGCTGTAATAATTTGGTCTTTCGATAGATATTGTGAAAACTTTGCTCACGTGATGCACATTGAAACCATGAAAACACAGTCCTAGCTTGTATATCAGATAGTTAACTAGCCTGGTTCGTTCTCTAGATTAAAGTTCTTATGATCAGTAATGCAGATGGTGTAACTTGTGATGAGGAGCGTGTTCTGTTTTCACTGTAGCTTGGGCATGTTATTCTTACCTAGATTGCAATGTTGAAATATTGGAAATGAACTATTATATCTCGATTCCACATATATCATAAATCTCCTCATGTTCGCTCACTCACTTTGAACCCTCCCCCCCACCCCCCGCGCACCCAACAACCAAATTGCGACCGTGTTGGTCAGGATGTAAAAATGCGCTTGGCATCACTCAGCGCTTTTCTGAGAAGTTGAACTTTTTTCAACTTTGGAAACTCTGATATGACCCAAATAAAATAAAATAAAACACAATAATAATAAAAAAAAGGCCAGCAGTGCTTTTTTGGAAGCGGTGCCCACTGTGACCTCTTCTCATAGGATTATGTGTAAAATACGTGCTAGCAGTTGAGGGGGAAAAAAGGTCTAGTGTGAAAGTAACGATCAATACTTCTTGTTTTGTCTCTTCTCTCTGTGGAGACGTGTTTATTTTTCACATGGATAAACTGCAGGTCTCCGCTGCACATTCGCAATCAAGAACAGGCTATAATAGGAGACAAAAGAATTTCCACCAAGTTAGAGAAAACTGGAATGCTTATTTGCAAGCAAGTAGTGAGTAATGTCATCACAATCCCAGAGCATGAAGTATTTATCGCTACTGTTAAAGTCCAACACGGGGGGAAAAAAAAGCGCGTTAACTTTATCCAAGTTGGATCAGTGGTGACCAACCCTCTCTCTTCCTGCGGGTTGCATCTCCAACCTCATCCTCCAACACACCTGCTTTAGCTGATCAAGAGCTTCTTAAGGCAATGATTAGATGATCAGGTGGGCACGATTATGGTTAGAGCTAAAGTTTTCAGGAAGGTAGATCTCCAGGAACATTGTTGGCGACCACTGGCTTAGATCAATTTCCAGTACTATAAACTCCAACTGGATAGTGCCATCAAAAAAAGTACCGCCTTTAAAAAGGAAGAGATGGAACTACATTCCATGAGTGAAAGATTAAAATAAATCAGCCCACATGTGCTGTAGAATAAGGAATATGATGTAACTCACTTCCTGGTGAATTACCAACATGTGCAATCCTGAAGCATCTTATTGAAGCTCCATCCTCAGTCGATCAGTGGGGTTTGAGAAACATCAATCCCGATCCTCCGCCTCAATTGTGTGATTAGATGTTATGGAACGAGTGTCAAGTGACTTGTCTTCCCAACTTACTTTACTGCAACGAATAATCCATGTGTCCATATTTGTTTTGAAGTTAACTATCATGAGGTTATGAGGTGACGTACTTAGTGGAGGGCCACTGACCCAATGTCCCATGGTAAATAGAACTTTTTTTTTTAACCTTAGCGGTTCTACAAAATGCTTTACACTAGTTCTCATTCATTCATTCATTCATTCATTCATTCATATCATGAACACACACACCAATGGTAGCAGAGCTGCCATGCAAGGCGCTAGCTTGCCACTGGGAGCAACTTGGGGTTCAGTGTCTCTCCCAATGACACTTCGGCATGTGGGCCGGGAATCGAACCGTCAACCCTATGATTAATGGACAACCCACTCTACCACCTGAGCCACAGCCACCCATCATACACAGATATGGATAGTGGTGAGAGTGTATCATGTAGGGAGGTTGTAGATTGAAGACTTTGAGAAATTGACGACTACATTAGAAGATTGCAGTGATGAAGGCAATGGATGTAGGTGTGGATGTAGGTGCTTTCTGCAGTGAAGAAGAAGGTAACCTTCCCAAACTCCTAAAAAAAAAAACCAAGTAGTTCCAGAGAAGGCTGTGCACCATGTTGTCAGGTTGTACAGGTAGATGAACAATGGAAGAGGAACTTAAGGAGCACGTTGGAAGACATTTTCGTAAAAATCATGGACGTGAGCATAAATTCTTTTTCAGCATGTGTGGATCTGTAATGCAGGATACGTCAGCTTGTCCAATCAGTGCACCGACTTCACAGTGACGTTGTTTCTCTCACCAATAATAAGGGACGGAATTAGATTGCGCACCCTTCACGAGTCTCGAGTGTGAACTTGTCGCTGATTTATGCAAGGAAGAACGTTGTCCTATATTAAGCTGCATTATAGGGCTGCTGAGGCATGAGAGAATTTAATCTGCACCACCTGTGAGCCAAAATCTATCAGGGACAGCGTGACGGATATAAGAACTGGCATTTTACACACACGTACGCTCAGAAAAGCCAAGACAGAAGCTTATTAGACAGCACACACACATGCAACATATCCCTTGTCATTCTTGGACCTAAGAACAGCAGCGTTTTCAACATTAATGTGTGAGCAGTGTAGTGTGCGAGCGTATCCTCACTTGTTTTGGTGTTTGGAGCCATGCAGGTGTGCGTGGTATTGTGCCACCGAGTTGAGCGTCACGCTGCACACGTCGCAGGTGTAGCTGCGCTTCAGACCTGCAACAAACCAGAAACACACACACACACACACACACACACACACACACACATAGCAAAGAGGGCTCAGCGCGACACAACACATGCGGCAAGACTTAATAGGCAAGCGAGTCGTGTAGCTCCGATCCGATCCTGGGGAATCACGGAAATGAGTTCTAGAGAGAAGAACATAATTAAAATGTATGATGTTGGGAGATCTTTATTAATGTGACATCAGAGGCCATTAAGGGACACGGAATGAAGTCACGGAATATTAAATCCACAGCCATTTCCATAACGCGCTTATTTCATAAGTGTGATTAAACTGGGGGTTGACGATCGATCACTGGTGTGAATGAGAGAGATGGCGTAGCACACCACAATACTGTATAAACAAGACTCTGTAGAGACCTTCTAGAGATACACTTTTATCAGGAGGCACACACACACACACACACACACATAGCTCTAACCTTATTTATTTATTACATTTTTAAGCACCATGTCAACAGAAGGTCAACATTTATATATATATATACATACACACACACATTATATATATATATATATATATATCCCCATCATCATGTGGGGATGTTGTTCCCAACACCCACACACACGTTCAGCAATGTGAACAGAAATAGGTTTGTTTTGTTTTTCCCCCTAGACTCGAGTGAGAACAGAGCTCTATCTCCGAGAAGGGCTTCAGAATTGTTCTCATTATTACATCTCTTTTTCTTTCTTAATAAGTGATCTTTTGAATGATGAGCCCTATTCGGACGGGGACTGGCTTTCCGATTATTACTGTTTTGGTTTTCATCAATCGTTTCGCACGAGCGTGGGCGTGTCTTCATGGCGATTCGACGAAATGTTCCAAGTGTACTCGATCTATACACCGGAGTGGGATTTTAAAATGATGGATTTGAACCGTTTATTATACTGTAAGTGCTGGTTGTAGGGGGCGCGGCTGTGCAAGTCGCGCTTGATGAGCGGTAGGTCGCATGACCAGAACATCCGGAGATGTCGGTTCTCCGACGCGTCCTTTTAAACACTGTCCACGTTATTGTTCTGTGCCAAACGTCCATTCGCGGTTTCAGTGGGTCGAGATCGTGTTTACGCTGAAGAAAAAGTGTGAACCCTCTTTTCCCCCCCATCAGGACGTAATGGAAAGTTTTCCAACGTGTTCACTCATACAGGATATACCGTGTAATATGTAAGGGGTTAGGTAGAAAAAATGCCTTTCAGCTCAACATTCCCAACGGTGTTTTCGTATAACCCCATTGCTGTGCGGCGCAGACTGATGCGTGCGTAAATATGATTAAAAAGCATAAATGAGAATGAACCGCCCACATCTGTTCAGTAACAGGCAGATGGTGTAAAAATAAAATCATGGCACGCTGATCTGTTATTGCCGATTCTAGCAGATGGGAAGGACATGGTATAATTAGTTTCTTACCTTATTGAGCGTAAATATTGGAAGAGTTAAGCTATGAGGATTCCTAGGACTCAACTGTAAAACTGCTCTGGATTAGGCCCACAGACCTCGACCTCTGGATAATCCACTGCATTGAACCAACCAAGTATTGAACCAACCAGATATATACGGTCATAATAATAATAATAATAATAATAATAATAATAATATTGTCTTGAAGTCATATGCATCCTTAAGTAACTACAAGCTCTTTCACTGTGGTCAACAAAAGTAAACAATATTAATAATCCAATGAAAAATGGCGAATGGCGTTATAGGCTGGCTAAAGGCAAGTTGAACAAAGGTCAGATTCCTCTCAGCCTGGCGATCATTTTAAAGTAGAACAGATCAGTATATATATTTTTTTCAGTTTAAGGATAGAAAAATCAAAGTGTATAACGTCACCCGGAGAAACAGTGATTAAAAAACAGGGAACAAACAAAAAAAAAACAGTCAAATTCCGGGGACGACGACGGCACGCCTTGTCACGGACACTGATTGACAGGAAGAGAGATTGGACTAAATGAAAATACTGGAGTGGGAAAAAAAAAAAGATACAGTGGTTACAGCAATCACAGCACTGCTTGATAGAATATGAGACTGGTTCATAACAAGTAGAGAGAGAGAAAAACAAAACAACAACAGGCAGCTTGAAAGATGTGAATTTCGGCTTGAATAAGTACAGTGTAGAGATGAAGGAATTTCTGCTCCAGTACTTCCCATTTGCCAGGAATCAAGGAATTTCCAGAGTGAGGAGTATAGTATAGTTTTTTTTTTCTGACAGCACTGTAACAGTATCTCTCCCACGACTGATATACCATATGGCATGTGAAGGTTACTGCTCCCATCGTTTCAGTGTGCTGATTATAGCAAAGTGGAAAATTTGTGGCACACACTGAATCATTTCTGCCCTTCAAATTTCCCTGTGGAAGCTACGTATGCTCCTCAAAATGTTCAAACGACACCCACGTGCAGGTTTCTGCTCCAATCATTCTAGCCAGGTTATCTGATTCATGTGTGGTGACTAGAGAAGAGTGTCTTCTACCCTGATGCCAGTGTGAGAACTATGTAGAAGTTTCGGCTCCCCTGGTTCTGCTGTGGAAGCTATAGAAAAGTTTCTGCTCCCCTGATTCATGTGTGGGAGCTATGGAAAAGTTTCTGCTCCCCTGATTCATGTGTGTGAGCTATGGAAAAGTTTCTGCTCCCCTGATTCCAGTGTGGGAGCTGTGGAAAAGTTTCTGCTCCCCAGATTCCGGTGTGGGAGCTATGGAAAAGTTTCTGCTCCCCTGATTCCAGTGTGGGAGCTATGGAAAAGTTTCTGCTCCCCTGATTCCGGTGTGTGAGCTATGGAAAAGCTTCTGCTCCCCTGACTCCGGTGTGTGAGCTATGGAAAAGCTTCTGCTCCCCTGACTCCGATATGGGAGCTATGGAAAAGTTTCTACTACCCTGATTCCGATATGGGAGCTATTAAAAAGTTTCTGCTCCCCTGATTCCGATATGGGAGCTATTCAAAAGTTTCTGCTACCCTGATTCATGTGTGTGAGCTATGGAAAAGTTTATGCTCCCCTGATTCATGCAGAAATTGTTTCTGCTCATCATATTGTGGGAGCTACAAGATAATTTCCCCATACTTTAATAAAGAGTATGGCGCCCAAATTCCAGTTTCTGCTGCCTAATATCAGTTTGGCACCTCAATAAGTGCTTCTGCTTTGATATAATCAGTATGGCACTCTAAAAACAGTTTCTGCTCCCATAATATCAATGTTTTTTTTTGTTTTTTTTTAAACTTTGGAGTTGAAGAGCATCTTCTCTAATAATTCCATTAATACTTTACATCAAGCTCAATCTAAGTACCACTTCAACTGTCCAGGAAAGACAAGAAGCAACACTAACTGCAATGCAAACCTCTGAAAATAAGTTGAGGGAATGGAAGGAGAGAGATAGCTGGAGATCAAAGCTGAGCAACACCCACAGAGAAATACACACATATAAACACACACACACACACACAAACACAAAAATCCCAACTCAAGGGTGATCTATTCCACTGAAAAATGATGAATATTTTATCATATGGCAATCTTCAAAGTCTTCTTCCATCTTCCCATTGCACAGCAGCAACTCCCTCAAACCACTGAAAGGACACTGCAGAGCTGAGGATGAGCAGGCAAGAACAAATACAGACGCTGAGAAGGCTGGTGAGAGAGACAATGAGTAAGAACAAGCTGATATTGCAGCTGACTGTACACTCATTGTGTGAAAGATGAGACTGCCTCGCCATCGCATCCTTCTACTGGAGTTGCTCAGCCGTCACCTCATTGTCTCTCTCTCCTTTTAAAGGTTATAATGATTTGCAACATCATTACTAATTGATAATTGCGATGGCGAGGCTCCCTCATTAGGGCCATGTTGACATTTACAGCCCAAAGAAACAGCCTCATGACTTTAACAAACAGTAAACACAGACAAACACAGACTTTCTTATTAGAAAGGGGGGTTGCCTGCAGTTACCACAAGACATTTGATTTGTCTGCACAGAATAAATTCTCAAATCTCCAACATGCATTATTCAGAGATGGATGTTAGTCCAGCATTCTTCACATTAGATCATAAAACATTTATTGACATACAGGGCCGTAAAACAGGATCAAAATGTTGGTAATTAATAATTAAGGGTGCATGTAAACTTCTTTAGTGTGTCCGTTTGAACTAAAACAGACAAGCAGAAGCCCCCGCAAGCACCTGGAGGTTGACCCCGTATATACACAAAAGAATCCATCTGAAAATGCCAAGTGTCCTCAAAGCATGCTATGGCCACAGTCATATTTCATTACTGTAGAAAAAAAAGGTTTTTGTGGGTTTTCCCATCTAACCAATGCCGGTTCCTGCAATGTCTAACAAGATTGGGGACATTTGCAGAAGGATCTATGACCATTAGGCAGAACTCTTCAAGGTCTGTGATATTCCTTGTTTTTTGTGCATGTGGAGGCCATATTGCCAAATGATGACTTTGTGTTCCAGCAAACATTTCTGTGATGAATTTGGTGTATGTTTAGGGGTCATTATCTTGTTTGGGCCAGCCAGGTCTTGGGCTGAAACTGGTACTTATTTAGAACGGAATTCCATGAATTAGGGGCAGTGGTGCCTTGGCGATTAAGGTTCTGGGTTACTGATTGGATGGTCAGTGGGTCAAGCCCCAGCACTGCCAAGCTGCCACTTTTGAGCCCTTAAACCTCTCTGCTCCAGGGGCGCTGTATCACGGCTGACCTTGTGCTCTGACCCCACCTTCCTGACATGCTAACGCATGCGAAGAAAAGAATTTCACTGTGCTGTAGTGTACATGTGATCAATAAAGACTCATTATGCTATTAATCTTCCCAAGAGCCCAAAAGCTACCAGCCACAAACCTACACCAAATCCTTAATAATTCACCTCCATACAACGCCTCGATACATGTTCCTCATTTGTGTTGAAATCTATTAGGTTTTTTTTCCCAATGACGGATGACGTGATTTGACATGTTTCAGAGAAACAGAAAATCGCCAACGGCAACAGAATTGTTTGTTTTCTGAGTTGAACATCCGTTTGCATTTATTTTACGTTCTTTAGGCATGCCAAGTTTATTGCCATGTTTTTGAAAGAAAGTACCTACATTTTAAAATTATTAGCTATTACATTCATTTTGGATAAATTAATTTAAGTAGTATTTCAATTCTATAAATTCGATGGGGGAGGGTGATACAGTGGCTACAGAGAGCAAACTGGTAGAGAAGTAGAGAGAAAAAAAAAGAGTTTGAAAGATTTGAGTATCTGCTTGAATAAGTACAGTGTAGAGATGAAGGAATTTCTGTTTCCATAATTCCAACGTGTCGGGTATCAAGGAATTTCTGCTCCAATACTTCCCAATTGCCAGGAATCAAGGAATTTCCAGAGTGAGGAGTATAGTACTGTATAGTTTCTGTTCTCATCATTCTGTTCTGAGAGCAATGTAACAGTATCTCTCCCATGACTGATATATGACATGCGAAAGCTCCCGTGCCATAGTTTCAGTGTGCTGATTAGAGCAAAGAGGGAGAGTTACTGATCTTATTCCAAATATGGAAGGTTTTCTTGCTCCACAAGTCTAATGTGGCATATACTGAATAGTTCCTAGCCCTTGAAATTTCCTTGTGGAAGTTTCTGCTCCAATAATTGGATAATTGGATTATCCTTATTGATTCGTGTGGTGGCTACAAAAGAGTTTCTGCTCCACTGATTCCAGTGTGAAAATTACATAAAGGGTTCTACTCCCCTGATTCCAGAGTGGGAGCTATGGACGTTTCTGCTCCCCTGATTCTGCTGTGGGAAATATGGAAAAGTTTCTGCTCCCCTGATTGCAGAGAGGGAGCTACGGAAAAGTTTCTGCTCCCCTGATTTCAGTGCAGGAGTAATACCTCCCACCCCCACCCCTGCCCGGTGTGCGTGGCGCTTGCATGTTATTCCTGTGTTTCAGGGGTTTCCTCAGGGGACTCAAGTTTCCTCCCCATGTCCAAAGACATGTGTTGTAGGCATCTCTAAATTGTCTGCAGTGTGTGAATGGGGATGCATGTGTGTGTGCGCGCGATTGTGCCCTGCGATGAGTTGGAACCCCGTCCAGGGTTGTCCCCCACCTTGTGCCCTGAGCGGCTCCCCACGACCCTATGTAGGATAAAAGGTACAGAAAATGGATGGATTGATTTTGAATGGTCATGCGTTATTTATTTATTTACTTATACTATCATTTTCATTTATTTTCATCGAGAATAAACATATCCGAATCACTTTGCTCTCATTGCAATAAAATCTGAAGGGGACTGTATGATCAAATTATACAAATAAAATATCAAATGTGAAATTATATAATCAGATGTTGATGTATGACTGAGTACTAAGGACGGATTGCTTAAAGCAACACCAAATCTAGGATAGTAAATAAATAATAAATAAAATGCTTGTTTATAGGCTTTGTTGAAGCAGAATCTCCCATTAACAGATGAGTGGGTTTGGACATTATTATTGATACAGTATTTGTTGAGTAAATGTACAAGCTTTTAGAATCTGATTTGATCCCTCAGTATAGCAAAATGAGCTTCCACTGGCAAGGGACATTATGGGATGTAATGATGGATGCAATTCCCTTTGCGGGACTCCCTGTGAAAATTTTGTACATTGGTGGAAAGTTAGGCCAATAGGACTACAGTTTTTGGAATCATTCCCAGTCAGAGATAAGGTCTGGTCAGGGTGGAGAAAAGAACGTTAAGTGATGAATCATCATTAGAAGTGTCGTTAAAAGCCACTGATCCGAGGTCATTTCACCCCTCATCAGAAAGTCCACTTGCCTTGAGCGCAGACTATACAGTTCAAACGTTTCTTTTGAACTAGCTACCTTGTTTTAACCTGGCTCAAGATCGTCTCGAGGTCAGATCCAACTGTCACGGCCATTTCTCAACACCATAATTCAAGTGATCTTATTGTAACCAGACTATCAATTTTACACCCCAATCACACCACTTTGGAACTAATTTCCAGCCAATGTAGCACTAAATTGGCCTTCACAAGAAGTTCTAGAAGATGTTTAAACAGAACAACTTGAGGGACACTTTTAAGGCCTTGGGGACTTTGGAATCCAGTCAGCCTTTCGTTGGGCCAATTATGAATGACCATTTAAGAGGAAGAGAAAGAATGTCACATACATAATACAGTACAGTGAAATTTATAATGGTTCTTCCACTTAGTAATGCCTAAGCCCCTTACCCTCCAGTCTCGATCAAACATCTTCCATCTTGAAGCTCTGTAATAAAATATGTACTTCCTCACAGACCAAATAAGCGAGTCCTTAATTCGTCGGCGCTAATCATGTCATTAAAAGCCTGTTGTGCTTGCAACCCTTGACAAAAATTAAGTGTTGTATTGGAGAACACAGCCCGTGTATTGTATTTTATTTTTTCCCCTGACATGTATTTAAACATGAGGTAATTCACGTTAAATGTTAAAAGCTCACTGAAGCCAGGAACCAGCCAGGAATGCACCATGCACACTCTAATTCAACGACAGTTTTGTGTAGCCAATCCAATCCTGATGGGCATGTTTTTGAGCGGTGGGAAGAAACCGGAGAACCTGGAGGAACGTGCGAAATTCCAGCGTTACCTTTCGTTTCACCCATGTCCAGCGTCTTGCCCAACTGCTCCAGCAGGTCGGCGCGTGCCGCATTCTTCTTGTGCTTCTTGCCATCGTAGTGTTGCCGCGCCATGCCCGGGTTGTTGAACCACGCGTGGCACAGCTGGCAGTAGCGATCCGAGTCCCCATTCAGCTGTGGCCAGGTGTCAGACGGCATTTTAACTGGACTGGGTGCCACCTCTGAAGGACAGAGAGAATGAAAAGTGTCAGTAATCTTTAAGGATGAGGTTGAAGAGCTTTCACGGTTTTTCACTTTCCTTTCCTTTCTTCTAGAAGAGAATGAAATTAATGTTGATTCTTTAGGAATATGGGTGGATTTTTGGGGAGTCCTTTCCTTTCCGCCCTTTTTCATGTTAAAGTTAGAGAAGAATCCAGCAATTGCTAGGAACTGTGCGAGTTGGATCCTTCAGCCTGATTTTGCCATCTGCAGCATTGCCACAGGCCTGGAAATAATGAGCTCTTGCCTTAATCTGTCGGAGAAGCAAGAATGCCTGACAATTGGGGTGAAAAAACTTGAACTCTAATCTGCTTATTGCTGCTCGCTTATCTTTTATGCGTAGGATTGTTAACATGACTGGCCCTGTGCTGGTAGGAAGCGGCAAGCCATGAAAACACAAATTCTGGTAAAATGCTCAATCTTGTAGCTGCCCCCCCCGTCCCCCGTCCCCCTTTCTCTCACATTAAAACAGAGTGCAAAAAGTAACAACAACAAACAAACAAAAAAAAATCTCAAATGTCCCCACAGCATTAGAAAGCTAACTGGCTTAGCAGTTTCCATATGTTTGTCATTACAAGCCAATAGAGTCAATAGGAATTTGTTATCAGGACCCAATTCGAGACTTTGATGCCATTCAACATCACTAGAGAAGCAAAGCTAATGTTTATTTTTTTTCATCATCATGGAGACAATACCCAGGCTGATTACTACAATTCCTTCAATTTATCAGCACGAACGTAGAATCTGGGACTCGACAGTAAACAGCAGGCACGCAGAAATATCCCTTCATCCCACTGAGATAATCGCACCATGCCAAGAGCTGCGATTTCTTTCTTCCGTCTGTTGTTTTTTTTTTTTTTTTGGTTTTGTTTTGTTTGTTTGTTTCCCCTTGCCATTGTTCTTAAGACTACGAAATGATGCGCTGACGGTTTGGGCAAAATGTAATTCTGGTAATTAACTGCTGCAAATGAGATGACGAAAAAAATTCTGAAAGTGAATCATCTCGAGAGTCAAGAGGGAAACGTTGCTTACCGCCGTTAGTGTTGTGTGACAATATAACAGAATGAAATGCAAGCAAACTGATTCATTTCAATGGAAGATCACTCCGTCGAAATTGGCACACGTTTGCATTTTCCTTTTGTGCCAAGGTATTCATGCAGCTGCTGTTTCCAGATCACCTAAGATGCACTGGATTCGACTGAATTATTAAACATTCAAAGGTGAAATATATTACTGTATACCGTAGCTCCATTTATTTCTCGACGTGTGGGGCGTTGATTCATTTTACGTAGCTGCACAGCTCTGTGCTCGTTCTAATACCTTAGATTTCCATCCCAAGAACGTCTTCGGGAAAGACGACATTGTGCTTTCCAGTTTCTCTGTAGCACGACAAGCTGTGTTTTTTTTCTTTTGTTGAATTGTTTATAGCTACTCCATTGTGAACGATAACAGGAACGAACTTGTTTCGCTGACGTTTCACAACATTAAAATATAACTACAGGCCCCTCCGAAAGTATTGAAACAGCAAGGCCAAATAAATCTATTTATTTTTTAGCTGTACATTCAAGACATTTGGATTTGAGATCAAAAGATGAATATCAAATGACAAGATCGGAATTTCAGTTTCCTCATCTAGACATGTTTAACAACTTAAAACATGGCACCTTTTGTTTGAACCCACCCATTTTTTTTCCTGGGTGATCAAAAATATTGGAACATGTGACTGATAGGTGTTTCTTGCTGCCCGGGTGTGCCCTGTTAAATGAATTGTTTAAAGAAGTACCAGCTCTGAATGTCTAGTCTTAGCTTGAGCCTTAGTTTCCACCTGTGAAGACTGCATTTTCTGTTAAAAAGGATAAACCAACATGAAGACCAGAGAGCTGTCTCCGGGAGAAAAGCAAGCCATAAAAAAAGACACAAAAAAAAGACACTGGGAATAGCCAATGCAACAATAACAACCAGACATGGAACAGGTTGGCCAAGGAAAACAACAGCGGTTGATGACAGAAACAATGCAAGAGCTGTGAAGAAAACCCCCCAAAAAACCCTGATTATACAAGGGTTATACAACTACTAAATGTTAAGTGTTCTTTACGTTAAGACTCTCTGTTCTGTTACTTTAGCACGCCTAAAAATGGGGTGGTCTTATCCAAAAGGTGCCGTGTTCCAAGTTGTTTAACTAATCTAGATACCCGGAAATGAAATCTGAAATTCCGATGCATCATTTCATATTCACTGTTTAATCTAAACCCCTGAATGGTTTCCGTGTGTTAAAAACGGGAAAAGATCGGTCTTGCCGTTCCAATACTTTTGGAAGGGGCTGTATAAATGGATCAAAAGTACAATGCATTGCTGTTTGATGGGGAAAAAACTGATAATCATAAGAACCAGAACACAAAGAGAACATAAGGAAGAGTTGAGAATATAGAAGTTAGCCAAGGTGTGATGGACTTTATCCCAAGCTGAAGTCTTTTTAAAAAAAGTGCCATTTTGGGTCACACTACTATGTCAATACCTTAAACACAATATAAACGAGTACCTCAGTATTAGAAGTGCGACTGAGCAATTGCAGACATCGCACTCAGTGTTACTTCCATTTTATATTGGCAGGAGAAACAGCATGAGCGAGCAGTGACGCATGGCTGAATTAATTCAGACACAGGGCTTTTTAGGAGAAAACATCTATCAGGAAATGGGAAAAAAAGGGAACGAGGCCATTGTTTCCAAGAAACAACAACAACAAAAAATTCTAATCTGAGCCCACTATGTTTTAATGTGTGGAGAAGATGGATTTTTTAGTTTTATTAGCCGAGAGACGGGAATGAGGAAAGCGTTTATCAAATCAGAGTATCCGGCACTGTGAGGCGCAGAAATGAGTTTGAACCGTGTGTCAAGTCTACGACATCCTTCAGAGTGCAACAGGAGTTCAAACTCCACGCTGATGATCTATCTGAGGTGTTTCCTTGTGCTTGATGGGTTTTGTCTGGGCCTGTGCGTGAAAATGTTCCGTCTTTTTCTAAACCGCCGTAAATCCCTTTTTTATGGTTTGTACCAGTAAATGGTGTAACATTCTTCAATATGTACCACACACACTATTGCTATTGTACAATGGGAATGAATGGGAGAAGTCCATACAATTCAAATGACCTTTACGAATATAAATAGTTCCTCATTCTCGGGGGGGGGGGGAAGGTGAAGTGTACTTTTACTTACTGGTATGGTGGCCTCAAGGGTACATTTTTGTACCATTAGTATACATGTTTAGCTGGTGTCCGTTTAAAGATGTACCTTAAATCTCTAAACGAGACATGTAGTGCTTTTGTCAATATCATGATGATACTAAAATATATTATTAAAAGAAATAATAATCCAATATTCGCATACACCTCGTGTACATCCAAGAGTCTGTTGAATGGGAGATCGAGAACTGCCTTAGAGCCATTTGGAGGACACGGTTTTACAAGGCTTACGGTGTTTGATGAGCAACCTGACTAGCGGGCACATTGATGCAAGGCCAAACTGGGCAACTGTTTACATTGCCAGTCACCACGGGTTGGGAAAAAAAAAAAAAACCTTGGCAACCTTCAGGGAAGGAGACACCAGAAATATGTGAACATGGAGATCATTAGACCGAACTAGCTAGGTATCGTCGCTGAAATTCTACAGCGGTGTAGAAGCTTCCTTCCAGAATCTGTCCGGGTATTCAAATTTCCAGAACGCTAGACACTAGAAGCCCTGCGAAACAACAAATTCGGTCACTTTGGCTTCCATGTAAACGCTATTTAGTTCAAGTTCAAGCGTTGTTTGGTTGAATTGAAAGTTAAAATCACTTAAAATCACAAATTCAATTCTATACTTGGGCGTAACTCATTTCCTCACAAATAATTATAGAATTTAGCCAGCATTTAGTTATTTCTTCCACCTACGCATTCCCAGCGATTGATTTACGCATTCCTGCTGCCTTTGCTAATGTACCCGGACACTAGATCGGCATGTTTTACTAAGCTGCAGTTATTTACTATACTGCATAATATGAATCTATTTCCCAACCTGTTTAAAATGACGCCATCCTTTATTTCAACTTGTTTTCCTTTCCTGAATGAGAGGAGAAAGTGAATGCGGTGAGGGGTGAGGGAAGGCGGCCGTAGCTGCTGTAACGTAAGTGATAGCGAGAACTTGTTTTGTGGCCGTATAAACAGATAGGAGCATGCGTCATTAGCAAGTTGCTGTGAATGAAATGGAATACATCACTTCAGAACTAGCTGTTGTTGTTTATTTCTTATTCCCGCCCCCCAAGCCCAAATTGGGTTGTAACATGCACAATATTTCTCAGAACAGTCTAGATATTTCTCAGAAAGGTCGATGCATAAGCGGGAAGTTGTTTATTGCAAAAGATGTTGGGTGTGAATCCCTAAAACCTTTCGGAACGTGTTCTATTCTTGGGCAGCGGTTCTGGATAGCGTTGTTTGTCATCATCAGTGTCTTTCCTCTCCTTTACTGTCTCACCCAATGGAATTACAAGAGCTTCACTCCTGCCTTAATGGCCCTTCAGAGGTCCCAAATTAAGTTCCCTTTCTTTGCACGGAGACTCCTCTGACGCTGAAGGATCCATTAGTATCAAATCAGTTTTTGTTAATGTCCTTCTGGTCAGCAGGAGGAAGGACACTGCCATTTGTTTCACAGCTACTTTTTAACCATTTCGGTCCTTTTCAATACTTGGCAACTGTCCCAAACGCTTCCAATTTAATCCAATCGGTTCGTACGGTTCCGTTTGGAACACCCGATATGTCTCGTGCTTTCATCTCAGTGATGACGGATAATGTATTTATGGTTACACCACATTGCCATCGAATTCATATTCAAACCTGATTGGTCAGAAACAGTCTGGCCTGGCATGACGTGTTGCTGTGTTGTTGTGGAGGATTTAGGTAGATGAATGAAGAGCCCAATAAATAATGTCCTAACACTGCAGGCACCATTAGCAACATGCTGCTTTCTCCCCGACTCCCCGGCAGATGGAAGCGAAAGACCTTCTGCTTCTGGATGCCTGAGAGGTATTATCATTCATCTCTCTGCTGGCTGAAGAACTCACACTGAGGCTCCTTGTGCACAAAAAGCACTTTGAAAGCACTTAGCGAACTCTGGGGCTATATATATATATATATATATATATATATATATATTTATATATAAAATATTTTAGGAAAGAACAGCGGAGATTAAATCTAAATGAAAGCTTCCAAGCGTATGTTCAAGGACAGAGGAGAGTCTGATAATGACGGAGGCATCAAAGCGGACCCGCTGATTACATGTCCATCAAACGGAGGGAAAAAATAAATCAATCAGTCCTGTACAAACATTCACCTCTCTCTTACAGACGATCTCTCGCTCGCAATGGGAAAGTTTCTGCCCGGAACTTTTCCGGATATGGAAACCGCTAAAACTCTTGGCCTCGGCATGACTTTCTGGAACACGTTATTATTTTCCCCCGTCCTCTGCTCTTCGCATTCTGCCAAATAAAATACCCATCCAGTGACGCCCGTGTGTCAGGGATTTGTAAATTTAATGAGACTCTTTAAGTGAGAGGAAGCTGCAGAAGAGCTCCAGGTATACGCCGAGCGACACTTCAGGCAATCAGGAAGAGAAAGTCGACTTTCCGGAGACTTCCAGCAGCTAAATGAGGCCCCCGCTGGATGCATTGTGAAGCACATAATAACCACTTCCTATAAAATGTGGTAGGATTTTATTACACAGAATATATACTTCTTAATTTTCAAGGTTTTTTTATTTTGTTTTATTTGTCTCTAGGTTTTTTTTTTTTTTCCATCCGCAAGTCGAGAAATGCAAATTCTCCGCTTTTGAAGTCTGGCGGTGTCGTTTTTCGATTATAAAAGTGTATGAAAATCCATTCTGTAAAAATCGGCGCGTCGTAAGTGCCGGAGGATGCGTTTTGTACTCGAGGCCCTTAAAAAAAACAAAACGACATTTTCAAATGTGCGAACACGATCAAAAATAAATAAATAAATAAATAGTGCAGTGAAGCAAGCGTTCCACATCCTTTCCTTGTTTTTGGGCCTAACGGAATACAACCGGAGAGAACCGCGATCAAAGAGAAGACGATCAAAGTCGCTTATGAATCTGTTATGTGAGTTATTTATTCTTCCTCTGTGCTCCCATTTGGAAATGTAGCTGTCCTTCATTTCAGCAGTCTGGTTAAAGCAGCTGATGAGATTGAACAATTTACACCAATCATCCTGCTCAAAAGTTTACACCCCCGCGGCTCTTAATGTACCGTGTTGCCTTCTGGAGCCTCGGTGAATGTTTGCACCTTTTGTGATCGTCGTGTACGAGTCCCTCAGTCGTCCTCAGTGTGAAAAGATGCATCTGAACATCATATAGTCACTGTTGGAAAGGGGACAAATATGTAGTAGACAAACAAGGGACTCGTGAAGGACTCTCAAAAAAAGTATTAAGAATCAAGGGTGTGTAAACTTTTGAGCGGGGTAAATTGGAAATACTCGATCTAATCGAGGACTGGACTCAGGACAGGTGCGCACACTAGGGCAACAAACCAATGACGACAATAGCGCGCACTAACTTGTTTCACAGACGTCCCGCAACATTAAATAGAACTACAACGCTCTTAAAAAGTATGTACGTGTGTCCTGTAATAAATTAACCGAGACGTGTGGGTGAACTGCTCTGGTGTAAGAGCAATAAAATACTCACGGGTGGGTTGTAACAGGGAAAATAAACAACGTAGAGTTGTTAACTCGGTTTCTCACCACGTATATACATAATCTCCTACAACAGCACGCACAACACACAGAGATCTACACTAACTCGGTTTACCTTCGCAATAAAGAAACGCTCGAGAGACCAGTATACAGAACCGCTACAGGAATGCCCAGGCGTACCATTCTTTTAACGACGCCAGACTTGCTTCTACTGTAATCTAGTGCCATCTTATGCAAAGCATAACATTTAACAGTATAATCTATATTACTACCGTAGATAGAGTATATTAATTATATAATCTGTACCATAAATATATAAATATATATAGAAGTACAGTATTATCGCTAGAGAAAAGCATAATCCATATTCGTACAGTAGATACAGTATTACCGCTAACTACAAATATAATCTTCTGTATATTAGTAACGCAGATACTCTATTCGCAGAGTTCTATTCGTAATAAACTGTACTAACTCTGGACTGCCACTTCCATACCACATTACTGTATTGGTTGCAACGCTGCATATCTCTCTCTAACTCTCTCGTTCTCTCTCTCACACACACACACACACACACACAGAAAAGAGATGAGAGACTAGCTTGGTTGAAAGCTTTCAGTCGAGTGCCTCTTTTAAGCTCTACTTACATCCTCTCTCAGGCCCTGTAACTCTAAAACACACACACACACACACACACACACACGGTTCTGCGAGTGATTCCCCCTGTAGGGTAGCACACAGTGGAAAGGATGACCCACAATGACCTGATAGAACACACTGACACACTCACCAGAACACCCTCTCTTACATCTATATAGCGTAGCCTTATCTCTCGTTCACACACACGATGCTTAATGGCTCTGACCTTTTCGCAGTATTTCTCTCTCTCTCTCTCTCTCTCTCTCTCACTCACTAACACACACATACACAAAGCCTTGCAGTTTACTGTTCAGTGCTGAAACATAATGAGTGTATCGATTTCATCCAGCAATATCTTATATCTCAGACACACACACACACACACACACACACACGTTAGCACTGTCGCATCTCGATTTTCATTTGTACTTCAATATAAATTAGCTTTTTGCTAGCATGCCGAGCTGACAACTGTTCCGTCGCTAACCGAGCGAGCTCCGACAATAAAGACCCTAAAATAATCATAGAGTCATTTGTCTCGGGCGCAGTTTAAACGCCGTGAGAGCCCCGCTGTTCGGCGGAAACGAGAACGTAAGCATACGGAACGTCGACGTTTCTCTCAGACGTGTCGTTGAACTGCGAAGAAGAGGCTCGGCGCGGCGGAAGTGACAGTATAGCTGCGCTTAGCATCGAGCGCTAACAGCTGTCGAGCGGAACAGCGGACATATTGGGGAATAGCCAACATGCTGCCACAACCTGTGAGGCCAGAGTTATTAGAAACGTTGTGAATACCACAAGAATTGAACTGTTTGAGGAAATCTTCTGGTAAAAACGCAACACGCAACAAACAAATAAACAAACAAACAAACATGAACTTATGCTAATACAATTTGGACACATTTCTCAGTAGGTTTAATAGGTTGTAACAATCCCTCCAACTCCCCAACCCCAGATTTTCAATTCTGAGTGTGTGTGTGTGTGTGTGTGTGTGTGTGTGTTACCTTTTCCCGTGATGCCAGGCTGCTCTCCCAGCACTAGTTTGATTCTCTTAGCGTGGATCTTGCCCTGATAGTGCGACTGCGCAACCACGGCTGAGGTGAAGGACATGTTACACAGCGTGCAGCACTTATTCTTATCCACGTCTCCTTCCTCGCTGCCCTGCAACACACACACACACACACAACAAACACACACACACACACACACACACTATTAAAGATTACTGTAGCCTTCAGGTCCTACACTGGCTCTGTTAAATCACTATGTTTACAGAAGACCGTAACAGTACGGCTTCACCTCTGACCGTTACAAAGCCCTGGCGTTGGAGCTCTGCTGCCGTAAACGTTAAAGAGGCGGTTCTTAACTCTCCGTCCGCTACACTACACACACAAACCCTGTGAATCGTTACGACAGAAACAATAACACACCAGAACGAGCGCGTTAATATAGAGCTATGACACTACTGTCAGAGCTGCTGTTAGAGAAAACCAATCGACACCTTATGACCAATCAGAGACGAGAACCCAGCTGCGCTGTGGTGTAAGTGATATAATCGAGTATAAATGAGAGAGAAATGATATAACATCAGACAGACACGGAGAGAAGCTGAGCGCTGCTTAGGAGTAGCTCATTTACCTGCTCTCTGTGTGTGTGTGTGTGTGTGTGTGTGTGTGTGTGTGTGGGGGGCATCAATTTAGTACTTCCTGACTCGTGAAGTGCTTGAAGAGCTCTCCCATCATCACCCTGTGTGTGAGAGCCATTACACACTCCCTCGTGTTCTGTGCATGAGCCACAGACGAGAGGGGGTGTGTCCAAATCGTGACTTGTTAAATGGGTGTCCGAGACGTCTGCAAACACACACACACACACACACACACACACACACACACACACACACAGAGTAATCGTGCGCTTCAGTAATCAGATGTTTCGTAGAGACGTGTCATGTGCACATGTCGGGTCTCTGGTGAGCAGAAATAATGGCACCCTTCCAGAGCGCAGTGTGTTTCTGTGTTTCAGAGCCGCAGTGTGACGGGAGAAGACCGGCGCAGCTCGCTTCACCCACTCAGTGTGTGCTTCATCTACGTACCGCGGAATAAAATCAATGCAGTGTGAGATATAGAGGCACGGATAGCTCCGTCACTGCACGCGCACTTACTGTAGTCTGGAAGTAAAGAGACAACAGAATCTGCCTCAAATCACACGTTTATACATTACTGAGTAGAACCGGTTCACTAGAAATGACTTTCTTTCCTCATTCTTCTTTGAGATTTGTTTCTTTTTTTTTTGTCATTTTCTTTCTTTCTCTTCTTTTCTGTTTTTACATTTTTCTTCCATCTCTCTCTCTCTCTGCTTTTTATTTCATTTTATTGCTGATGTTTTTTCTTTCCTTATATCTCTGTCATCATTTTTCTTTCTTTTGTCATTTGCCTTTTGGACACTCACCTTTCCTGCCTGCCTTCCGTCGTTCCTTCTTCCTCCCTAAAATGAGTTTTTCCTTCCTTTTCTTCCTCCCGTCATTCCTTGTCATTTCTTTCTTTCGTTCTTTCTAACATTTGTTTTCAGTATTATATATTCATATTCGGAGTTCGCATGTTCTCTCCGTGCTGCGGGGGTTTCCTCCGGGTACTCCGGTTTCCTCCCCCAGTCCAAAGACATGCATGGTAGACTGATTGGTGTGTCTAAAGTGTCCGTAGTGTATGAATGGGTGTGTGAGTGTGTATGTGATTGTGCCCTGTGATGAACTGGCACCCTGTCCAGGGTGTACCCCGCCTTGTGCCCGATGCTTCCTGGGATAGACTCCAGGTTCCCCGTGACCCTGAAGAAGGAATAAGCGGTAGAAGATGGATGGATGGATGGATGGATATTCATATTCATTATGTATTTTGTTTTCTTTCTCTCTTTCTTTCTCTTCTTTTGTTCTTTCTGACCATTTTAGTTTTCTGTCTGACATGCGTTTCTGTTTTAACATTTCCGTTGTTTCCTCTCGCTTTCTTCCTTCTTTCTCATTTTTGTCGATTTTCTTTCCTGATGTTTTCCCTATCCTTTCATCATTCTTTCTTTTGCCATTTGTACATTTACCCTTCCTTCCTTCCTTCCTTAAATTGGTTTTTCTTCTTAGTTTTCCTTCATTCCTTCAAAGGTTGATGTGACATTTCTTTTTCTTTCTTTCTAACATTTTCCCATTATTATATATTCACATTCTTTATTTAATTCATTAGAATTTTTTTAATCGTTTCTTTCTGACATATTTTCTTGTTTGCCATTTTTCTATCAGACATTTCTGTCACGTTCTTCCTTTCTTCCTCTCTAATCTTGATTCATGCTAGAGCTATGAAATATGAGATAAACGTAACATGTTGGTTGGACCGGCAGAGTCGAACACTTAATCTGATTAATTTCAATAAATAAATCAAATCAAAACTTTGGGCAGGAATATTGATAATCCGAGTTGTGTACATTACTAAAATGTACATTCTATATTTAACCTTTGCTTTTGCATGCCAACTGCTTTCTCCTCCTTCAGAAGCCCGGCTGAGGAACAACTTTCGTCCACTTCCTCAACCTTCGTTCCCCCCCAATCTGTACATTTCTTACTGAAGTACCCTGCAGCTGCTTTATATAATCTCTAGCGCTGATGGACAATGAGTCTGTGGATCAGGTGTGTTCCATCAGAGTTGGAACTCCACTCTGCAGCGGGTTTGGAGACATCAGAGCGGTAATAAACATGCCTTTTAAATGGAGAACCACTTGGCCCGAGTCCGTGATTGGTTGCCAGGTGTTTGTAAGTGGCATCTGCCTCAAATCATCTTCCTCGAGACGTCCCGCGCTCCATTTGCAGGTTGCCGTGAAGTAGCTCGCGTTACACGGGCTCGACGTCCTTTTAACCTTCGATGCGTTTTTATCCGATTAAATACGGAGCGTTAGGATTTCTGAGAGCTCTTTGGTCATAATGTAATGCGTAGTTAAAGAGAGAAAATTACACCACATTTTATTCTTCACGCTTTCTGATTCGGTAGTAATTATCACGCTTGCAAAATGAGCAAAAGATTTGATTCCTCAAGCTTTTCCTCCTCACTATTTTTTTTTTTTTTGGTCCTGCAATTAAACTGGCCCGAAGCATTTAACGCACCATCTGCAACTTCAATATTTGTTTTAATGATGATTTCTGGTAGTGCGAAAGGTACTCCGTCGGTTTGCGTTTTATAAATGACATAAAAGGAGTAGATTATATCGTGTACGGATCCCTCAGCAGTCCTGAAGACTTCATCATGGTGGAAAAACTGCTTCCAGAAAGCTGCATCATATCAACAACTGCATGTTTTTATGTTGGTGTTGTTTTTTTCTTTTATGAAAGTAACAATTTTCCTGCAAATTGGTTTATAACTTTTACCGTATACCATGAAGTCGTAATATTTTTCACAAGCTTATCATACTGTGAAAATGCCATCCCATAATAATATATCATATTACTTGCATTTCTCCCTTCTTACTATAATAAAGAGTTCACTATTTATTGGCCCTTGTACAGAACTCAACAGAAGACTCTACTTCATTCGAACTTAACCAAGTCTTAGATTTGTTCTAGGTTTGGTTCAGTAAAAAGAAAAATTGAGCTTACGTACAGAGATACCTACTGATACCACGAGGCTGTAGAGTGATATATATTTTTGACCGTAACGCCCAGCACTACTGGAACTTGAGGCAATTTTCAGAAAAAAGAATACCATGGAGCACAGAAAGCTAGCAGTAACGACTCTTTCTCATAGTACTTACAACTACTGTAATATCTGATTGCAATTTTGCACACAGTTTTAATATACTGTAATTATTATCCAGTGTTATTCAGCACTTGCATGATAAGAATGCACATTACATGAACACAAATCCCCAAGTGTCGCTCGTCTTCCGCGTTACCTGACTGTGTTCACCTGTTCCGTGTTAGCTCGTCGATTAGTTTGTCTAGGTATACCCTGCTGTTTCTTTGTCTCTTCGCAAAGTCTTACCATGCTAGCTGCCCCGTAAAGTCTGAGCCTTGTATTCTGTTTCTAGTTGTACTTCCTGGTCTCCTGGTAATTGTTTTTACGGGTCATCACGTGTTAAGCCAGACACTGACTACAGCTTCTGAATTGCCCACGAGGAAACTCACGTGTGTCTTGCCTCAAAAGCAAATGGACAGGATTAGAAAAAACAAAACAAAATCGCAGTTCACTTGAGTTTTATGCTTGGCCGGAGTGGAGAAGTTACCCATAAGCGTATCGGTTTCCTCTCTTCCTCCAGGTTTGGGTCGATTTAAACACCGCTAATTAGATCGCTAATTAAACCCCAGACGGGATATCCAGGAGGCTCGGAACATGTCCCAGGATGCTAATCGTGTCCTCTTTAACAGGCCTGTGTGGAGTTTGAGCGGTTTCGTGGTTTTTAACACATCCTCTGGGAGCGGCGTAGTGATCAGTAACAGTGCAGAAAGCTGATTGCAAGTGCTGATTCACGGAGGTTTTACTGTCGGCTCATTGAGGCTCTGTTACCGAGACGATGCACGCCATGATGCTGCTTTTTTTAAATCCTCCGTTCATTATTAGTGTTCACTTTGTACTCCTTCTACTGGAAGTGCGGTCTGAAAGCCGATCTTATCTGGCAACGTCGTACTTTCTGCACAGTGTGTAGTGTCTACACGGTCTCCGGGTGTTGCATCATGGTCCTGAAGGAACAATATTTCATCATGCACAAAGTTGCGACTTGACAGCGTTTTTCCAATTCCAGACAGATCTTTCGCGAAAGTGACATGACGAATATCAAAATCCTTCCACATCCGTGTGAAGGCAGATCGCTAGTGACACTTTTACACGAAATATTAAGAAGCAGAACTTTTGAAATTCTGATGTGTTCAGAGTATTACTCAGTGGTCTATACGCAGACACTTCGCTTTCAGACGTATTGAGTGAAAATGAAGACACTAGGAGAAGAAGACAAAGCAGTAATGTGTCACGTATACATTACAGCACAGTGAAATTCTTTTCTTTGCCTATCACAATGTGTTAGGAAGTTGGGGTCAGAGCGCGGGGTCAGAGCGCAGGGTCAGCCATGATTCGTCGCCCCAGGAGTGTGGAGGGTTAAATGCTCAATGGCCCAACATTGGCAGCTTGGCGTTGCTGGGGCTTGAACCCCCGACCTTCTGATGAGTAACCCAGAGCCTTAACCGTTGAGTGTTATTTCCGACACCGATCACGTCTTGGCTTATTGACGCCATCAGAAGCGGAAATCTGATTTTACTTACGTTACCAGATGGCTGATGGAGATTAAACACCGCAGGGATTCCGGTCTCGATGCTTGATTCCACCCTGAGTGTTAGGTCTTCATTGTCAGAGAGCATTTATCTGAACATACCCGAGTTGGCTTAGAAACAACGTCCCTGGTCTATAACAACGGCAAGCAAATCTACTTTGCGTTCACGGCACAGATGTGAAATCCCCTGCAAACGAGCAGCTCAAAAACGGCCGCTTAATTGAATCGCGTTCTAGTGTTCGCATCTCGGGCTTCTCTTTCAAATCAACATTTAAAAGGACACGCTAGGCCACCTAGAGAGCGCTCTTTTGTGGGTGTGTTTAGAGGCAATGGGATGTTAAACGCAGCATCTGCGAACTCCACAGGCGTCGCGCACTGCAGGAACACGGGGAGGCGGGCACGAATTTGAGAACGGCACACAACAAAGAGCAAATTAAAAAAAAAAAAACACCACGGGCATGTTTTTTTTTTTAAATGCCTCGGTGAAAGGTTACGGTCAGGAAGCACGCAGCGTTTTTGCTGAGCTTACACGAAAACTCTCCGGAGGCACGTGTTCTGTTCATTGCTATCTAATTTCAGGAAAGGCATCAAGAATACATTCGAACGGTCATTTGTTTCCGTCAACTGTCGAGAGAGGAGCAACGAGATTGTGTCGGGGGGAAAAAGCACACGCGCTCACGATGCCGGAGATACTTATACGCGCCATTTAGCGCATTTTCGTCCATGCCGATACTCCTCCTCAGCGTAAAGATATTTAGTGAATCTTTCTTTTTTAAATATGGGTTTTTTAATTCAACATTTAAAATGCATGGAAACTTTACCAGACTATAGCACGGTTCCAGTGTCTACATGGGCGGGGCTAGGTGTGACAAATTTGGAGCAAAATTTCATTTCAATAAGAATAAAACAAGAATCAAAGCAATGTAGTGACTACTAAATGAGATACATTTGGACAGACGGACAATGTTTTTGGTTCTTATTAGATATTTGCTCCTATAAGAAGGACAATTAGATTTTTGCGAGCGGTCTCGTCAAAAAGTCCAAATCAATTAAATAGAACGCTTTGAGATCGGTAAGTTGTTACTATAGAAACGGCAACATTTCACAGCAAGTATGAGCGTACTAATATAAAACCTGTGGTTTGCCTTGGAGCCAGAACTACTGTCAGAGCTGCTGTTGTGGGAAACTGAACAAACCCCTAAACTTCGGACCAATCAGAAGCCAGAATTCTACAGCGCTCACAAAGGGATAGACATATAGCGATTTTTCTCTCCATGAGAATTTAAACTTGCTGTAAAATGTTTCTACTGAACCCAGCTTTGACCAAAACTGTTTGAAACGAAGGTCAAATCAGGCGTACATGTTTATTTTTTATTGCGATTTGCATTAGTTCGGATTCAACTCAAACAGCACTGACCAAAAACTTCATATTGTAACTGCAACAAGAGCACGTAAACATCACTGGCATTGAAAAAATAATAATCCCTCGCTATAGAAACACAGCTTCTCCGTTTGCCACCCAATTTTCACCCTTTGTTGGCTGCGAGCTGACAGCCCGACACTGTTTCCTCTGTCATAGCACGAATTGCACCCTGTCTTACTTTGAGCTTGAAGCATTATCTTCTCTCGCTTGATGGAAAATTGGAACGACGCTCAAATTGTTCCGAGTGCGCATCACCCATACATTCAGCCGGCCAGAAACGAGGCCGTTAACCATTCAACACACATGCTGATTCTGGACACAGAATCGGATCAGGCTGTCCTTTCAGTAACAATACAACCACAAATAATAATAATAATAACAATAATAATAATAATAATAATAATACTCACGTTGTGTGTCCGTAGTTTCTTGGCCGGGCAGCCTCCGTCCGCCGGGTGCAGCATGTAGTACAGACGCACTTTGTTCGCATGTTTTCGACTCTGCGAAGGATGAGAAATGGAAGTCAGGACACACTCTGGAGGTTAATGTAAGGAATAGAACACCTGGGAGTGTGCTGTTAGAGGAAAATAATCAATGCCAGGTGATAAGTGCAACTCCGCAAGTAAAGAATAAACAAGTACGGGATAGAACCGTGTTACCGACATGAACTCGATTACTTTCCAAATAACCACATGACGTAAAGGGTTTTATGTCTCTGATACCACAGTAATTTGGTAAATTACTATAAAACTATCACATTTATTATTTATTTATTTATTTATTAAAGAAATTGTATCGTTTATAAATCAGGTTTATTGTCAAACTTTACAGACTTTCAGCTGTTTGCAACGAACAAATCAAACAAAAGCAACCGAAATACTTCAACACCAGCCTGCTACAAAGCACTGACGCTAGAGACTGCTTCCATAACGTTAAATAAACATCTCCTTACGGGAAAAAAATGACACGTCAATAATCCTATGTGTTAAAATGAGTCATCCCGATGATCAACCCCAAGCGCGTGTGTTATATATCTCCACAGAACAAACGCGATAGTGGACATTATGTGTCGATTTGATTTATTTTAATTTATTTAGCTCTATTTATAAAATAAAGCTTGGAAGGATGTAGCAGAGATTGTAGCTAGTATAGCTACAGGGTAGCTAGTGTAGCTAGTGTGTGTTAGCTCACATCGCGAAACTGTCAACGAAATGTACACTAATTATCGTGTCATTCAATTAGTATTTAACTAGATAGCTTTAGAAGTTTTATAGTGACTAATGTTTCACATTAATACTAAAAACATTGCACAGGCCACACCCACAAGAAACAAGCAACACTTGATAGTTAGAACATAGATTAATCCTAACCCTAACACTCTCATTTCCAATAAATAGTTATATATATGACACGTACAGATAGAGGCAATGTATATACAGAGTTAGGAGTGGATAGAGTCAGTGCTTGGTTCATACGAAGTGTTCGAATGTCAAGGAAGCTCAGAATGAAAGCAGGTTGTCTTCACAGCAAAATGTCAAGGCTAGACTAAATGGATTCATCACAGCTTGTCCATTTTTATTTTATTTATTTATTTTGGCTCACGTTATTTCCAGACTTTTCCCTGTGAGAAAGTGTGAAACTACCCCTCTGACACCAATGAATACTGTGAAAATGACCAAATAAACGGTTCTTTACTGAGATTTTGTTTCTGTTAACCGGGACGAATAAATAATATGCACAGCTGGAACAGACATGGGGGATGGGGGGGCGGGTGAGAAAAGAAAATAGACTGATCACTCTGATAAATTATTACCGCAGCCACTATTACAACACGATGGAGCACAAATCGGTCAATGCCTTCTGCCGGATGGCATGAAAATCGATTCACTCCCGCGGTTTATGTGAAAGTGATGCCATGTGACAAGAAGGAGTGTGCATGTTCCTGTGTTAGGGCAAATAGGGAGAAAGAGAGATGGAAAAGGGCAGCAGAATAATGAGGAATCTAAAAGAAAGACTACCACCAAGAGAGAAAAAAAAAAAGTCAGAGGCCACTGGGCAGTTATTATTGCACCACTGGCTGCAAAGTTATTAAGTTTAATAAGGCTAATCACAGCTAGAACCACATGTTCAGAATTAAAGCAGGCAGGCAACAGCCAAAACCTGCAAAAATGCAAAAGACTAAGAACTAAGAGCAGATGCTACACATATTCACACTGGTGGATTTGGAGTACAGTGGTTCTCAAAGTGGGGTCCATGAAGCAGAGCCAGGGGGACAGGGCCAGGGGGGCACTAGCCAAGTGCAGATCAGGAACTGGTGTGGGTTTGGCTGCAGAACCTTCTGTTGCTGGTATAGCACCCAATCGTCATGTCAACACTACAGAGATTGCCACGACACAAGCAGCATGAAAAACCCAACAGAAATGTGTAAAAATAAAAAAAGATATTATTGACATTGGTGGTGGAGCAGGACTGTACTGGAACTGGCAGGACCAAGCTAAATTTGCTTTTGGTAATACTCAAAGAATTACGTAAAACCGTTGTCTTGTTTATTCTTGAGTTATGCATGCTGCTCAGTAAGACTGGCAGAATAATTTAATTACACCAATGCAACACTAGGGGCAGCAAACACCAACCAATTCTCCCATGGCAGCCATTGTGAAATATACTCCTGGTTGTCATGGCAAGATTGGTTTAATGGCTTCATACACCATATAAATCGACTCTGATGCCGCTGTTTCTACGATCTTCTCAAGAAACGTGTTTAATTCTTGCCATCTTTACTCTGTACTTTGTTCAGAGGAAATGGTCAAAGGAGGTATTCTGGGCCTGAGGAAACACTCCACTCTTCTGAGTAGATGTTTGGGCTTTGCCCTGACCCCGTAATTGGCGTACAGATGTACTAAACGTGAGTGAGTGAACAATGCCACTTGCAGAGCTCTGCGTCAGGTATAATCCTGGCTTAGATCATTGATTGCTATCCCTGATTCTGGAGATTAACCTTCCTGCAGAGTTTAATTGTAACTGCAATCCTATAGAACTTGAAGCAGGTCTGTTGGATTGAACTTAATCTGGAATTCTGTTGGAAAGGATAATATCCAGAAACAAGGTTGGTGATCGATACCTTAGGTCATGATTGTTACCGTTGTTGATTGAGGAAGGGGCCATATACCATTCCGCATGCCACCAGGAATAACATGAAAGTTGCTGCTGACTGTGAGCAGGTCTCTGGAATATGGGCTGAGGAAGCAACCTGAACAGAACCAGAATGAACAAAGGAAGTATTCACCACTATGCTCAAAGTTCTTTTGCTGCAACTAAAACTTATAAGCCTGAGTCAACAACTCTGCCTGTAGCCTGATGCAGCTGTTACATTCAGGAAAAGCCACCTTCTGTCTCTCACATTTCACAGATGACATCCATCTGTGAAAGAGGCAGAAGCATTTAGACAGAGGTAGAAAGACTATTTTAATCACAGTCAGAATCCATTTTCAAGGTTAAAACAGGAAGAGGACCTCATTAGGTACCCCTACTTTGTACCTATATTCATTAGCCATTGTCATGGAATGTAGGAGACTACAAAACCTTAAAAATAAAAACAACCCGAATTGACAGGGACACACTGGTCATTTTCACATATTTAGGTAGACAAAATAAAGTTGTAAGACAACAGACTGAGCTAGAGGTGTGCATCAGGACCATGAGCCCAAGGGACCACACGAAAAATTGCGAGAGAGGGTGGTTTTTCTTTCATGCTGGTAGGAGCAGATGGCCAAATGTGAAAGCTCGTAAGACATTCATAGAAAGGCCATGTTCATTAATATAGGAGCGCATTGGTAGGTTGCTTTTATGCCGCTGTTCAAAATTTGTTTGCCGCCGCATTCATCTTCAGTAAATGCTTCATTCTGGTCAGGGTCACAGTGGTTTAAATGACTAATCTATTCATATTTCTTGGAAATAGGGCAAACTAAGTTCATTAGAAAGTATTGCAGGCAGGTACACACTAAATAAAATAATAAATATGGGAGCGGGTTGGATTAGTCAGAATTCCTCTGTGAACAGGTAGGATTTATCAGAATTCCTTAGGGAATGGGCTTGTGTGGGATTTAAAAAAAAAAAAAAAACAGTCCTACACACACCTCTAGACTGAACTCATTAGCTGGAGAAAGTGCGAGAGAAAGATCAGCATGGCACACCAGTTTCTCTTCCATTTTTTCATAGATGACTGAAAGTCTGTCAGAACTTTCCTGTTTGTTTTCTTTGCTCTTGGGAATCATACATAGGGAGGGTGGTTATTAAATGGAAAAAGAGAAAGAAAGAAAAATTGCCCTGAAATTTATTGAGACTGACAAACTGAGGGAATCAGAAAAGACATCTGGGGCTCCGCTCCTATTTCTGGTGTAGTTTAAAAGCAATTGTTAGTTACTCCATTTTTGATGCTCCAGAACACAAACACAGTGAAAATGTGAGAGCATTCAAAATCTATACCAATGCAGGTATAACTGGATACAACTCAATTTTGCAATGGATCAAGTGACAAATAACAGTGGCTATATTGTGTATATAGTGTCACTGTGTAAAGAATATCAAACTATTAGTATTGAAATAAACATGTTATAGCTTCAGTTAATAATGATGATGAGATCTTTATTGGTCACAGCACAGTGAAATTCTTTTCTTCGCATACCCCGGCATGTTAGGAAGATGGGGTCAGAGTGCAGGGTCAGCCATGATATTGCACCTCTGGAGCAGAGAGGGTTAAGGATCTTGCTCAAGGGCCCAACAGTGGCAATTTGGCAGTGCTGGGGCTTGAACCCCAACCTTCCGATCAGTAACTCAGAGCCTTAACCACCACTGTCCCCAGATAATCAGATAATCAGATAATCGGATAATCGCCAAGCCACTACTGTCCCCAGATAATCAGATAGATAATCAGCTCAAACTTCAGGTTTGGGAAAAATGTGATCTCAGAGACTTGGAGCATGGTATTTTTGTGCCTATCAGACAGGCTGGTTTGAGTATTTCAAAAACTGCTGCTCTGCTGAAAAATAAAAAAATATCCAATGAGTGGCAGTTCTGCGAGAAGGAACCATGAGAGTTTAGAGAAAAATGGCCATACTGGTGTCAGTTGACGGGATGGCTACTGTAACTCAAGTCACCACTCTTTACATCCATGGTAAGCAGAAAAGCAGCTCAGAAAGTGCAGCATGGCGAACCTTGAGGCAGATGGGCTACATCAGTGTTACACATAACACTGTTTCTGAGGAGTATGTGTTGGTAGCCCGAATGACCTTCCTCTACAGATTTCCTTCTTCGGTCGCGGTTAAAATCCACAGGCCTTAAGACCCAATATTGTCAGCTTAGAGTATAAAAAGACCAAAGTGGTTTTGTCTTCAACTAAATAAATGCCTGCTCACACACACTCGTCTCTCTTTTCCATTGCTCCATTGTTCTTCTCCATTTTTTCACTGCATCAGTCTTTTCTGTCTACCTCAATGTTTTTGCTGATGCTGCTTTATAATCTGTTTTCCTAGGAACTCTGAGCTCAGACATTCCCTGCTGTGATGTCCATGTCCAGACAGTGACTATACAGGTAATAAATGCTGTATGTCAGCCGTTTAGGCTGCACAGGATTGTCCCTGTCAGACTTGACTTGTTCTTGCTGTGTTAAAAAAAAAAAAAAGAGACGGACATCAGGATGCAGAAATTAACAGCAGTCGAAGTGTAATTGATGGGACATGGTTGGTGTGCACTCATGACGAGATACATCTGGCAACCTGCAGCAAACTGCAGTCTTTTGTAGTCTGGCTCCTGAAAAATGCCGTCCTTGAAAACAGAAAGTTGTATCCCTGGAGGTCAATTCATCAATAAATCCATACAAGTGAGCCTTGTTGTATTTGTCCAGACGCCACTTTCTTTTACCAAACCACGAGTTTCTCATAGTTTGTTCTGGGAATTCTTCAATAATCATTGAACGACCAGGTTTCATGAGTCAAGCAGCTTTTTACTGCAGAAAGGGGACAACGATCGCGGACACAAAAGTATCACAGGATGAGGGCGCTGTCGTATTATGGAAAGTAAAAGGGGTCAGAATCAAAGTAGTCTTGCAAGCCAGATGTCTAGCTGTTGCTAGAGAGTCTGACACTTTTCATCACAAAATGTGCCCTAGAACCATCTAGTGAAAAGTTTGACTGACATTCCTGATGGCCAGCTACAAAGTTTTTCACATAGGCAGGTATGGTCCGATATTCATTGGGCCATGGAGGAAACATCTGAAGTTGGAAACGTCTGAGGCTAGACTGGACTGAGACTAGGTTGGAGTCATTCTGGAAATCTAAAACACAAGTGCGTAGGCAGACTAATAAGTAATCCAAGACCTAATCATAAAACAGAACCAGAGGTAATAAAACAGAAAAAAAAAAAACACAGTTCACGGCAAACCAGGAAATCAATTTCATCAAGGAAAAAGGCATAGACTGCCAGTGGATTGACAAAAACAGGAAATGAATACCAAATAAAGAAACCAGAAAATGGCGAAATAAGTGCATGGAGTGTGGCTTCGAATCTGGATGCCATGGGACGTTCTAATTATAGCCATGTGAGCAACCATTATTTGCTGGTGGGTGTGGCCAATTTAGAGAATACTCCACTAAGTACATGCATGCAAATAAACGCAGACCCACCCTACCTAATTACCATATAGTGATGACCTTTAAAATTCCTGTTTTGCCGCCACGCAATATATATGGGTGGTTATAGAGCATTTCTTTACAAAAAACGAACTTCATTCACGGACGTTCCACAATGTTAAGTGCAACCATAAATGGATCAAAAGCATGGCATGTTGTTTGTTTAAAAACGTCGGAACATTGTCGCTGTGGAATAAGAGGAGAAATAATATATAAGGAATAGCACTTCGGGGCATACTGTTATTGGAAAACCGAATACTAATGTCTATACAAAATGTCAACAAGTTCTCCTCCTGTTTTATATTCACTCATGCTAATTTTTTTAAGAGCCAGAGGAACAGACTTGGAGCTGTCCATGGAAACTAGATCACAGTGGCTGCATATTTGACATTTACTTTCCCTGAATGGCTTGAATTTCAACACCCAAAGAAAACATGTTTTCATCTGCAATGAAACAAACTCGATATAAAGGGCCTGGGCATTTCATACATATTTCAGTTCAACTACATCAAGAAGCAAATCACATCTATTTCGAATCGCTGAAAAGAAACGTGAGGAAGAAAAAAAGAAAAAAAAAAGCCTCGCCATTTTGTTTTTCAGAAGAGCTCACCAGTCTGAACAAGAAAAAGAAATGTTTCTTGTTCATTAATTCCAGTCAGTTATAACCCGACGTTAAATCTGTCTCCGCTGCTGACAGAGGACCAGCATGAAATGTTCCCTAAGAAAGACTGCGGAGGAGAAAAATGCCGTTCAGAGGCATCTTGGTTAATATTCCGTGCAAGTCCTGGACATACAAAACTCCGCCGTGATGCCAAGGGACTTGCTATTTATTCCCAGCGGCTTCAGGGATCGTTTTCCATTTAATAGCGCTCTCTCTTTTCTATTTGTTTCACACTTAGCCTCCAATGGTGGATGGGATAAAAAGTTTTATTAGCAATACGAAAATGGAAAGGAATTGTTTTATGCCTGCGAGGTTTATTGAAGCGTGCAAGCGTAAGTCAGTATTAAAAAGGCATTTTATGATGGTTTAAATGCAGGTATGGGCAGAAACCCAGGCATTTTTACCTCGCCGGTGGTGAAAAAAAAAAAAAAGTTCCCTTCACCAGAGAAACGGGGCGAGATGTTGAGAACTTCAGCTACACTGTGTGGGAACTTTATCATTTTTAAGGAACGTACTGTACAAGCCAAACATCATAACTATGCTAGCGATCAAACTAGCCGCTAGTCAGCAAAATGCATTTTTCTCCCCTTCTGCCTTCCATAACAGCAGCAGTATTTGCATGGAAAACTGCTCAGCTTACAAAACCATTCTCAAAAATGTACATTTCCAGAAGAGTATCTGACAGAAGATGGAGATCGGGCCAGCGTAATTAGTGATGAAAGTTCCACCATTCCTGCAGGCACTGAAGCGGCTTGCTATATAGTTTATGTGAAACAGTAGTCCACCCCTGCTCGAATGTGCTCAGGGTGTTCATTATTCTTGAAAATGGAAAGAAAGTAAATGAGGTGATGATGATGATGATCTTTCAGATGCGTCTTCATTTTTATTTCATTTCGCTCCTTTTTTTTTAATTTTCTTCAAGATGATTTTTGCGCTTTACTGTTTTTTGGTAACATGATGCTGGGGTTTTTTTTTTCCTCCGAGAAAGAGGGACAGAGACCGAAAAAAGAGAGACCGGTGACGGAGCGTCTTTTTATATAGCTGCTGTAGCATAGGAGATAACAGGAAGTGACTCGGACGTTCACATTCTACACAATGAGACGTAACTATAGAAGGAAGAAAAAATTTATAATTTTTTAAAAATTGTATACACTGACTAAAGACTGGCTTCTTGAGCATCAGTGAACATTTGCACCTTTTGTAATAGTCCTGCACGAGTCCCTCAGTCGTCCTTCAGTGTGAAAAGACGGATCTCGACATCATGGATTATATGTCAACATCTGTTATGTGAAATAGCTTTTTTTTACATCGAAGCAATCAGAGACTGTGAACCACGAGGATTATTTGCAGGAGACATATTCCTGTGTCTGTCTGTGTGTGTGTGTGTGTGTTTTGGAGATATCAAACAAATGAGTCTAGACTGTTTTGAAACACTAACACAGATCAATGGGGTTTTTGGGGTTTCATTTCAAGCCGCTGCTTGGAAAAGCGTCTGTAAGAGACGTAAGCATCCTGCGTAGACAAAATACTAAAAGTAGCAACATGAAATCTTCAAATGCTGCGATCTGCAGTACTATTTCTGTCGGTTCCAAATGAGAGCTGGACATATTATCTGCACTTAATACAATTTTGACCAGAATTTGCTTTGATGCTGCTGTATAATCAGAAAGATGTGAGCATGAAGGGTTTCAGCTGGCCACGGCATTGGGGAAATCAGACACCACAGAGGATTTGTTGACTGCAAATTAGCATTAGCTTTGAAAGAAACCCAATTATCACTGGTTTGTTCTGTATAAAGCTTGAGGTTTTTAGTTTTTTTTGTTGTTTTTTTTTTTTTTTGGGGGGTTGTTTCTGCTGGTAATGTGGTGGGTGGAAGAACGTGTGCATCTGCTGCATTCAATTGATTTTTGAGTCGCATCCAAACGAAGCTTTAGGCGAAGGCCGTAGTGAAGTGTGCGACTATTATGGCTGTGTTAAACGTGCTACGCAGTCAGCTAATGCACGGATGAATTCAGGGAAGCTCCTCGGTGATTGTGAAGGAACTAATTATCACAGCTACATTTAGGGAGGACGATTAAACAGTCACACTGATCATCAGCAGGGTAATGACACGGGCTAAGTGATTACGTGTGGCAGGAGAAATCTCAGCCTGTTGTTCTCTGCTTGACGAAGACTGAAAGACGTCTGAAGAAGGCTGCTTATTCCAGATAATTCCAGATAATGATTACACATAAGCCTGCACGGGAAACTATTACGCCGTTACGTTCGGATGAAGGCGAATGTGGTGCAGTATTACTGAACTTATTTGCAGGATTGATCTTACAGAAAGACAGATAGACAGCATTGTATCCGTTATATGAGAGTGGGCTGCATGTGCGGTGCGTTGGCGTGTGCATGTGCGCGTGTGTTTGTGTGTGTGTGTCCTTGACAGCTGCCGATATCAGCGCGATAGACCAAAAACATTACCGCATCAGTGTAGCGTTCCTGAAGAGCGCAATGCCTCAAAGAGCTGCCTGAGCAACAAGAAAGAAAGAAAGGACTGAAACGAGTGGCTGCGGCAAAACTGAAAGGGATCAAAGTGTTTGTGCTTGGCAGGGTTTAGGCGATACGGCGGCTTGCGTACGCGCTAATGCTAATCGCCTGAAAAGGAAAACAGAGCGCACACTCTGACATTTGAGTGAAGGGTTACTCAGCTTAGAACTTAAGTGTGTGAGCGTGATCTTGTAACAAGCCTGCACAAACTGAGCAAACGTCAAGGCAGAAAATGCAGTAACGCCTCAATAATGTAGCATCTTAAACCCTATTCAGACAGGGATTAGTTTTACACGGAGAGAAGGGGGGACGTATTCATGATCTCTAGGATTTTAGCCCTGTCCAAAATCTGTCCTCTCATTCATTTCTTTTCAGGCTGTGTGTGTGTGTGTGTTTGTGTGCACGTAAGGAAAGATTACACTGTATTTTACCTTCTATAAAGTGCGCAATACACCCACCAGCCATAACGTTAAAAACACCTGCCTAATACTGCATAGGTCCCCCTTGTGCCACCAAAACAGCTCGGACCCGTCAAGGGGTTTACAAGACCTCTGAAGGTGTGCTGTGGTATCTGGCACCAAGACGTTAGCATGCAGCTAAGTTCCGTAAACTGCGAGGTCTGGACTGCGTGGATCGGACTTGTTTGTCCAGAACATCTCACATACTTGATACTCGGTCCTATTGAGATCTGGGGAATCTGCAGGCCAACTCTTTGTCAAGTTTATTATCCTGCTGAAAGAGGCCACCGAAATCAGGGAATACCGTTGCCATAAAGAGGTGTACTTGATCTGGAACAATGTTTAGGTAGGTGGTACAGTAACATCCACATGAATGCCAGGACCCAAGGTTTCTCAGCAGAACGTTACCCAGAGCATTACACTGCCTCCACCAGCTTGCCTTCTTAATGTTATGGCTGATTGGTGTATACTGTATATCCCATCTGAATGGACATGTTGGTAGAGATTCCACCATATCATGTGATTTTTCTTTAGTATTGAGCCGCTTGCTCGGTATTGACCGGGTTTCAAACGCCGAGCAACAAACCACAAACAAAGTTCAAAAGGAACTTCGTGACTTCGGAGAAGTTAGTGTTATCATATACATCTTATATCTATGTTGGTTACTACTGGTCAAGTTCAACTTGGCTGACACACTCTCTGTGAGATGCGTGTAATATCACATAAGCATAAACAGAAGCCACGTATTACAAAGGGAGGTTTTTTGGGGTCATGACGATGCATACGTCGCAAAGACATGCCCTTCAAAGAACACTTATCATATCCAAATATAACCATTACAGACATCATCCAGTGTGAACCGAGGAGTCAAGCTTATTCCTTTGCGTTCCAACATTAAAATGAAACAGGTACATATCTACTGTATATACTGTGTCATTATAAGCAGCATCAAGGTATATGGATTTATATATATATATATATATATATATATGTAAAAGTATATCTGAACTGAACAGCTTTGTTAGCTCAAAGGAACAGATCTGAGGTAGTATATTAATAATTCAAGTATAGATCTTTTTATCAAGACAAATTCAACTCTAGTAATAAGAGGTACAATGTCCACATGTAAACCTTTTATGTTGTTTTTTGATTGTGGATAATATAGAAAACTTTAACCAAGAATTCTGCAGATGAAAGCATTACCCTGTCAACACATAACACGTGCTCCTTCAGTTGTTAGTCAGATAGCTTTGGCTGACACATCAGCCCAGCCGTCTGGTCATGAGAAACACACACCATTGCGTTTCGACATCGTCGAACGGTACAGAGAGAAGATGAGGAAGGCGAACAGATGGAAAGTCAGAATGACGGACAGATTAGAAAAAAAAAGGGTCCTGACCTCGTAGTGTGCCACTCTCTGAGACTCGGAGATGAGCTGTGCGCTGCACACTTTGCAGTAGGTGTCCGTGAAAAGGCCCTGATCCACTTCCGTTGACTTCATCTGAAAGAAAAATCAGAAATCGTCAGTCACTTAAGTGAAAGGAATGGGAACGGTATTTCTTAGTGAGAACACTCCGCTCCTGCAGACTTAATTCTCCCAGCATGTACTAACGTTATGCCAGAACATAAGATTGGCTTCTGGTGCTCCTGAGTTCACTATCAGAGGTGGACAAATCATAAATTTATTAGCTGGCCCATCAGGCAAGTTGCTTGGAAAGCCAAACTGACTAGGCTAAAAAGTGGCAGGTAATGTAATATAACAAGCAAGTCTGCCAGGGAAATTAATATATGATGATTCAACTCTTCTAACTAAGGTTTAAAAAGTAGTAAGCTAGCAAGATGTTCAGCGATTCAGCAATTATTCATTTTCTGCGAGTTGACTCCACCATCCCAAAACATGCTAACTAACAGATGGACTGGCTCTAAATTGCCCCAGACGGGAATGTGTGCATAACATTTTGTTCCCTGCCCCATTCTGGACGTTTCGATCTTGCACCAATTCCCAGTTCCTTTAATAGATCCGCTGCGCTCCTGGCCAGGATAAAGCAGTTACTGAAGATAAATCAATATAAAATCGCATCTTTCATTCGTCTGCCCTTCATACGAGTGTAAGAAGAGCACGTGGATGTCACAGCAAGGAAGCGAGCAAGAGCTGGCAGATGTTCAGAAGTCCTTCTGCCTTCCAGACATCCAATGATCTCCAAAAAACCTACACTCGGCTCAGGTGGAAAAGTTGCTGTGTCATTAAATAATTCTATAAATGGAAAGACATTTTTAGAAAGACATTTAGCAAGAAAGCAAGACATTTTCAGTCTGTTTTATGACGGTCTCACTTATGTGTGTTTGGATGGGACACATTGGATTACAATTCTGATCTGATCTCGTCAATCCTTTTAAAGCAACAGTACGTAGGATTTTATTTTTGTTCAATGAAAAAAAAATTGGGTTATATTTTAACAAGGGAAAGTATAAAAAAAAAGTTTAAATAAAGATTTCCAAACCCCAAACATCCAGGTGTTGATTAAGAAATAAGATTAGAGTTTAAGCATTCATTGTATGGTTTCTGAAAGAGGCCTTGAATATCATATTAACAGACGTCCAGCCAAGGAAGTTGTGAAGAAAGCTGCGAGTGCGAGAAGCGATCAGTGGAAGGCTCAAACGCAGAAGGATGAACATACACCCACACAGAAACACCATCGCTACTTTGAGATGCATGTGGTGCTGTGAAATCAACTGCTGGGCTGAGTGAAGATCTTTTCTGCATCTCTTTCTCTCTCTCTCTCTCTCTCTCTCACACACACACACACACACACACACACACACACAGAACCTTGGCTTTTTTTTAATTCCTGATGTCCCAGTGTCCCAGTTGAACTCATTAGCATTCTGTGGCATAACATTAGAGAAGGAATAAAGTGAAAAGTGAGCCTAAGAGGGACAGCAATAAATAAGTAAATAAATAAATAAAATATTAAAGACCTAGCAATCTTTTACTGATTAAAATAATTACCACCACAGAGGCAAAACGGAACAAAACGAAAATGAAAGATGTGACGCTGAGATCAGACAAATCTGAACCAGAAAAATACATGGGTATAACCACAATATGCTCAAGACCACAGAACATTAGAACGAATGAAACGAGGGAAACATGAATGAAAACTGGAAGAGACCCAAGTCTTTGAATTGGTAACTTCGATGTAAGACTGGACAAAGGCATGAGACACACAATGGGGATAAAACCTTATAAGACATTCAGTTGGCATCCGTCAGGTTCAGAGACAAGAAATGCGCTAGCCAATCAGGAAGGTTACACGACACCAGCAACTTAATGTAGACCTAGAACAACCCTTTCACCTTTGTAGTACTGGGCAGGAACTCCCATTTCCCCTTTAAAAGTACTGCACAGGAACCTGCCCTGCATTTTCAAACCTACATTTTTCTTTTGTAGTTACTGGGCGTGAACCCACATTTCCGCCTTTATAGAACTGGGAATGAATTTGCATATATTGGCCAGAAACCTTGGTTTTCCTTTTGATGTACTGACTGGGCAAGAATCACCATTTCCACCTTTCAAGTTCTGGGCAGGAACCTCCATTTCCCCTTTGTAGTTCTGAGCAGGAAGCACTATTTCCTGTTTGAAGTACTGGGCAGGAAATCCCTTTTCCTAGTTGAAGTACTGGTCAAGAACCATCATTTCCTGATTGTAGTACTGTTGGGGTGGAAGAGCTGGAGGATTTGCGGGGGTGCGTATTAATAACTTATGCATTTAGGCATTATGCTATATGCACAATTATACACGTGTGACAAGGTCAGTCATACCGCTGTTCTTTGTAACGCACGCCTACTTTTGCGTACCTATTTATCTATCCTCTATCTTCTTAGTCAATCAGGGTCTGTGTGTATGTCAGCTGAAACAAGCTAGCACCCCCTGGATTTTGCTAGGGGGATAGGAGTCCCACTGACCATAATGTTACTTTTAGCAAAGCACTAGAGAGATCACTTGACACAATTCAGAGGATATGCCAATACCTGAGCACTAAACTTCAGGATGTTTCCTTAGGGACCTTTGGTTTTAGGTCCTTACGCCAATCGAACAAGTTGCCACCATTATGTCACAGCCTACAAGAAAAGCTTCTGAATGGCCGAGTCCCGTACTTCAAGAAGGGGAAAAAAAACAACAACCTGGAGTGTACATGGTAAAATAAGTGAACAGGTGAACTGGCCCCAGACCACGGTTCAAGCAGATTTATTTCCTCAGAATGCGATTGCCGCAGGTTTTCTGGTCTGAAAAACAGACCACCGCTGAATAATAAATAAAAGTGTAGCCTATGAAAGTTGTTAAGTGATTCGTTTTGAAATAATAATTTGTAACAAATAAAATAAATCTTTGTAGTGATTTTTTTTTTCCTTTTGTTGCCCACGTTCAGCCACGTATGAACAATTCATGCAAGATTCAACAAATCCCCCCTGCAAGTTCTCTCTTTGGGCAAAAATGGGTGCAGTCGATGAAACAGACTTTAACATCACTGAGAATGTTTGAATCTGATAAAATTACAGTTTAATGATCATTTAAATAATGCCAAACATCTCGAGAAAAAAGGAGGACCGATGTTACCATTTGGAAGATGGCTTGAGAATACAGAATTACCTAATAAATAAGGAGAAGAAGAAGAAGTATATATAATAAATATGACACTTGGTGCAAAAGATACCATTTATACCGCAGTGCAGTCGAATTCTTGATTCTGATTGGTCAGATTGGGTTCATTAATTCGTAGTGTCAGTAGTGCAGCGTTTGCAGATTATCACGAACATGACGAGATGTATTTTTTTTTGTTTTATTAACTTCAAGAGGGACAACAAAAGAGGCTGGTAAAAAAAACAACCGTTTATAGCTGCTATAACGTAAGCGATAACAGGAACTACCTTGTTTCCTGGATGTTCCACAGCATTAAATGCGAGTAAAACTATATTAGCATTGGCAAATAGGAATAAAACACTTCAGGACATGCTGCTACAGGATATAATCACCTTTGGTAGCAGTTTTCCTAAAAACAGCACATCTGTAAGGGTTACATTCCTCACTTAAAATATACAAGAGATGAATGTTGCGGAGGAAAACATCCTCCCAGATACACCAAAGCAATACAATTTTTATGCAAACTCTGCTTGTCACTAGTCCAGAATAAAAAACGAGGAAGATGTATTATTCCGAGGCAAGTTTTTAGAAACACCGAAACTTTGACAGATGTCTAAACCTGAAGCGTTTATGGCAGGCACTGTGTCATCTGGCTCATGAGAACATCCCGAGAAGAAAAGGACACAAAGCACGAGATAGATGATCAGGGAAGCGACAGAGAACGATGAAATCAAGTGACAAGAGGAGGGAAGGATGAAAGAAAGACGGATAGATACACAAATAATACAGGAAGGAGACAGATAGGAAAAAAGGAACCCTTGGTGTCCTTGGAAAGTATTCATGAATTCTCCGAAATAAAGACGCTCAGCCTGAACTGTCAGCCAGCTCAGCACACACAAACACACACGAGCAAGAAACCTGCCGCCCACCCCAATTTAGAGACAATTATATACAGTAAACGCGCATTACACCCAGCCAGCATCCCTAAACACATCATCAACTTTGTACTGTTACGGAAAACCCTACCACATTAAGATGCCGAGGAAGTCTTCCTCCATCACTGCATGTTCTTATTATTCTTACTATCTCGTTGAGTTTTTTTTTCCCCCAAAAAGGCTTCAGCCATAGCGACACCTCTCAAATATTATTCAGGTATTGTATAGTTGGTATGGGGCTTAAGGAAAGCAGAGAAAAATGCAGTGCAGCATTTTCCCATGTCTAATAGAAACTTTTCTACGCCCGGAAAGTATCTGTAAGAATCCCAGGAACCCGTTCAGCATCCATCAACGCTCAGTTACTCCAGAGCGTATTCATCAACCCCCTGTAACCCGATCTACTGTTCATCGAATGTCAACAATGCTAGAAATAGTACTCCTTGAGCCAGCGGTTGGACGCTCATCCCCTCCATCTTGACCAGAGGACGCCACCTGTACTGAAGAACAATGTCCCCTCTGTCCTGGCTTCATGGATTTTTATTCATAGCACCTACAGACTCTGAATATTTAATTTAATAAGGGATGGGTTGTTTTTTTCTCCACTCAGAGAGCAGGCAGTGGGGTCATGTTGTATGTTTTGAGAAAGCTGAAATGATGCTACAAACCATGAAGACGGAGTGACTGCCGTCTATGATCGCACTAAAGTGAACAAGGTTAACTGCCACGTTTTTATCCTAGTCGATTAGGTTTCTAGGCAACCGAATCATGGGATTGGACAGCATGCCAGAGTTTTTATTTGCTTGCTGGGAAAGCATATGAATTATGATTTGTCCAACCTTGGGTGATCTTACACAGTCAAGTTATCTTCATCTTTAACAGGCTTAATATCGTTGTTTAATGGGGTGAAACTAATATCTAACAGTCTTATGCCTGCATCACACCTCCAGGGTCGGGGGTTGGAATTCCGCCTCCGCCCTGTGTACACGGAGTTTGCATGTTCTCCGGTTTCCTCCACCAGTCCAAAGACATGTGTTGTAGACTGATTATCCGTATGAGTATCCGTAGTGTGTGAACGTGTGTGCGATTGTGCCCTGCGATGCTGTCCAGGTTGTCCCCAGGCGTGTGCCCCGAGTTCCTCGGGATAGGCTCCAGACTCCCCTATGACCCTGTGTAGGATAAGTGGTATGGAAAATGGATGGATGGATGGATGGATGGATGGATGGATGGAGGTATCTCTCAGTAAAGGTGAATACAATGACTGACATTGAGAGGGAAGTGTGGCTAAAAGTATACAAGGAAGTTTTCACTTAAATCTCAGACCCAAAGCTGAACTCCAACTCGATAAAACAGTGGAAGTTCTACCCTTTCTGCTCCGACTGCACCAAGACCAAGAAACAAAGTTGTTTTTAATTCGAAGCATTTGTCATTCCGTATGTGTTCCAAATATTCTTGGCGAACCTCGTTTTTGTAAACAAAGCAGACGTATGCTGGCAAGCACCGAGCAAGCAACAAAGTCAATTAAGCTCGGCGTAATTAGCGGTTGTTAGCTCACTTCTCCCACTCGGTTTTTCTCTCCATCTCTGCTGTGTGAAGGACGGAGAGTCTCCGCTGGCAGCCACGCAGCAAAGCGTGCTCAAGGGCAGGTGTTAATTACAAACCTCATTCTTTACCACAATTAAGAAACCATCTACAAGCAGAAAGTGTGCTCATAATACAATTTCCTGCTTGAACAGGAGCAGCGAGTCCAGGCATGATGATGAACAGATGATCAGTTATTAGAGAAAACTAGAGCAGCTGGTCAGAAGTAAGTTATCAAACTTGGTTTCTTTTTCCGATACCGACAGCGACAGATCCCCAGCTGCTACTGCTCACCGGTCTACAAACACAAATACGCAGGGATGAACCTCAAGGACCAGTTTACATCTACAATCTCCCTCTCACACACACACACACACACACACACACACACGCACAAGGCAAAATGTGAAAGTGAATTTTGGAGCTTTTCAAAGACTCCCAGTTGCCATTTTAATCTGCGATATAGCTGATCACTGCAGGGAGGATATTAGCCCAGCTGTCTCCACCACACACACACACACACACACACACATATCCAATCTCTCTGTGGATAAAATGACCTCCACACATTTCACAATGTACAAATCTATAGCTGTGAAGATGTACTTTTAGCTTTACATCTGTCAATACACAAACATGCTAGCTTCCTGACAGGCTGACAATGTTACCAATTGTTTTAGCATGTTAATCACAAGCGTGCTACGTTTGGTAAAATCGATGAAGGGTATGAAAAATGGAAAAGTCCAAAATGGGAAAGTGTTTTTACACTTACGTGAGGCGGGAAATTTGATACAAAGATAAAAGAAAGGTAATACAAGATGAGAAAAGGTAAAAGAAATGGGTTTTACCCCAAGCAGAGCTAGGGCTTGATAAATATAAAAAGAAGGACAGTCATACACTGTTTCTTGGTTTAATTATCAAAAGCGATATGACGAAATGGTTACGAACGATGAATGAATTTTCCCCCAATATGCCGTTTCGTGCAATTATCCAAACAGCCAATCACGTGGCATTCAATACATTCAGATACAAGTCAAGATCTTCAGTGAATTGTCAGATTAAACATCAGAATATGGAAAATGTGAGCTCAGGGTCTTGGTGCCAGTTTGAGTAGTGCAGAATCTGCTGAATCTTCTGGGATTTTCACGCAAAACAGTGTCTGGAGTTTACACAGAATGGTGCGTGAAACAAAAACTCCTTCACTGAGCGGCAGTTCAATGCCTTGTTGATAACAGAGAATGGCTCAAGGTGATATAACGGTTTTACGGTACCTCAAATAACCACTCTTTACAAACGTGTTGAGGTGAAAAGCATGTCAGAACATCGAACCATGAGACAGATGAGCTTTGACAGCAGAAGACCACTTTGGGTTCCATTGTTGTCAGCCAAAAACAGGAATCTGAGGCTACAGCGGGCACAGAATCGATTTGGATGTACGCTTGAGGCTGTTATCTTGTTCAAAACCTGTCCACAACCAAGTCGTAACCTCATCTCATGGTAGAGGCATCCAGATCTTAGTCTTCCGAAGCAGCCCCAAAGCATCACTGAGCCATCACCATATTTATTTTATCATCAGTGTGGGTGCTTGTTCCTCTTATTTTCACCAAACATTATGATGATGATTTTCATGGGCAAAACTAAACTGCCTTTTGTGAGTTAACTCTCCAGAAGAGATCTTATCGCAGCTTTTCCAAACATCTTGCTGTCATGGACATGGTGTCTAATATCAGCTACTACCATAAACAGTGTAGAGAATGTGACAGTAGCACCGTATAACCTCTCATTAGCAGGGAGGCATGGACAGGGAAGCAGGAAAGTGTCCATAGAGAGTGTGCAGAGCATGGTGAGGCCCTCCGAGGCCAAACGCACGGTTAAAAATGGAATCCGGAAAAAAAAAAAAAAGAATAGAAAACGAGTTGAAGGGTCGATATATGAGCACAGCCATCCTGCTTCTAAAGATTCTTGTTAGCAGCACTGCAAGTCCTCCAGGTGCATCTTTATTTAAAATTCACACGTACAATAGTACAGGATTAAAGGATGTGCGTGTTGAACGATAAATGCAAATGCAGTCAATCAGCACGAAGTCTGCTTCTTTACTTTTGCTCAGAGGCTGCAAGATTATTGTTAGCAACAACTAACAGATGCGTATAGCCTCACGTTTGGTTTCAAAGCAACTGCATGCGTAAATAATTGCACACTAGTCACAAACTGCTTTTGAACTTTGGAGAAAATGATGTCGCAGAGCTAAAAACAGTCGACGTTGGGTCCTCGTGGGTCGGGTGGTACTTCGCGTCGCATGTCCTTGGTTAGGACAAGTTTGGAGGCGTGGCCTAAAGTTTAAAAGGTAGAGGTGCTGGACACTCTGGATGGGGTGCGAACCCATCGCAGGGCATAATCGCGCACACACACACTACGAACAATTTCCAAACATATCCCAACACATTCCATGTCTTCAGACTGATGGAGGAAACTGGAGCACCTGAAGGAAACCCTGAAGCATGGGGAGAACATGCAAACTTCTTGCACAAAAGGCGGAGGTGGGATTCAAACACTATCCATCCATCCATCCATCTTCTACCGCTTATTCCTTCTTCAGGGTCACGGGGAACCTGGAGCCTATCCCAGGAGGCATCAGGGACAAGGCGGGGTACACCCTGGACAGGGTTCCAGTCCATCGCAGGACACAATCACATACACACTCACACACACATTCATACACTACGGACACTTTAGACACGCCGATCAGACTACCATGCATGTGTTTGGACTGGGGGAGGAAACCGGAGTACTCGGAGGAAACCCCCGCAGCACGGGGAGAACATGCAGACTTCTTGCGCAAAGGGCGGAGGCAGGATTCAAACACTATCCATCCATCCATCCATCTTCAACCGCTTATTCCTTCTTCAGGGTCGCGGGGAACCTGGAGCATATCCCAAAAAATTGTGCCCCACTAAGGTAGAAGTAATTGAATAATACAAAAACCTGGGATTTGACGGCACACAGTTAGAGGATAAGTGGATAATTTGTCCACAGCTGAAATTTGTAACATCCCAAAAAATAGATGCATAAGATGTTTTAATAAAAGTAACACCCCAATAAAGTTTGGTGTTTTGTTTTGTTTTTTATTTCTGACAGTGAAAAAAAAATGACCGAGCTAAGCGGTGTCAACGTCATGTTCTCTTGACAGCTTCACAGAGAAGAAGCTTTATTTTGAGAGAAGATGCACACTAATCCCAAAGTTCCTCTGCCTGAGGGCCAGAGAAGGAGCCAAACACGCTTAAACACTCTTCAAAGAGGAATCAAAGGCCAACCTCGCGTCTCTCATTGTTGGGCGGAAAAAAAGTCAACAAGGCATCAATAATTCAGATCTGTTCATATCTCCCACCTGTCCATTGCACCGACTTCTGATAAACATCCTTGTCTGGTTTTGTTTGTTTGTTTGTCACTTCATCTTTGATTATACAATTAGAAAATGCTTTAGTTGATTAGAAAGTGTGCTTTATTGGACTCGAATAAGACAAAGCACTATCTGATCTTACTAAATCAGCCAGTTTTGTCCAGGCAGAGCCAAGCTGATGCCATCACACCGTGCATGACAGGACTCAGGATGCAACTGAATCCGTATCCCTACTCCAGAGAAGTGTTACAGTGGAACAACCACCTATGACCATCACCAGTTATTGACTCATCATACACACTTTCCAACAAGAGATCAACCTCGTGGTGCTGTGCATTAGTGCATGCACTTGTGCATGTTTTCTTCGATTTGATGCACGAGGGGGAAAACAAATCCTTGCATGCACACTGTTTCATGCACTATATATATATATATTTGTGTGTGTGTGTGTGTGTGTGTGTTTATTTATGCATATTGCATAGAAGATAAAAATGTAAAAGTGCATGAACGTGAGGAGTGATGTCATCCCGTGCGATTATCACCCGCCAGCACGGGTGGCTTGTAAACACAGCACCATGCGGCGCGCGAGCATCAGACAAGGGCATGTGCGTGCAAATAAAGAGAATAAAATCAAGTCTCAACGCGTTTGCAGCGCGAGCGCATGCCTGTGCGCACGTGAATGCGCGCGTACCTGTAGCTGCAGAGTGTAGTCTCGCGGTAAACGCGTCGCGGGCTCGGCGGGCTCGTGCTGAAGCTGCAGGGAAACGCCGTAATCCATGCAACGGTGGAGCGCGTGCGTGCGGGACTGGCGAGGGAACGCGAGGTCGCGGCGCTGCCGTTTCACTCGCGGGTCAAACGCTCCGCCCAGCCGCTCGCGTCTCATTGGTCGGTGGGATGGAGTTGTTTTTGTTTTCGCACGACGCGCGCGAGCGGGGCTGCACGTGAATGGGTAGGACTGATCTCCTCTGGAGCTCTCGCTGTAGCAGTGTGACTCAAGACTCAGTTGTTTCGGATTCAACTGGTGCTTCAATCCAGGACAGGAGATTGAGTTCATTAATATATACAGTGTTTGTACTGGTGCAGGTTGTGATGTCCATGGCTGTATCCAGGATCAACACTACTTGTATGCAGTGTTATGGAATAATGTGGCTCTTGCAGACTTTTGACCACAAGTTAGAAGCACACAATTGTCTTGAAGGTCTTTGCATGCTCCATTCATCCATCTTCTATATCGCTTATACTTCTTCAGGATCACGGGGAACCTGGAGCTATCTCAGGGAGCATCGGGCACAAGGCAGGGTTCCAGTCCATCGCAGGGCACACTCACACACCCATTCATACACTACGGACACTTTAGACATGCCAGTCAGCCAACCATGCATGTCTTTGGACATGGGGAGGAAACCCCCGCAGCACAGGTGGGAATCGAACCCCCGAAACTGAAGGTGTGAGGACTACGATCACTGGAACTACGATCACGGCCCGAAGCAATTCCGGCATGACAGCGCCACCGTGCACTAAGCAAGCCCCATGAACTTGGCCGTATCCACCACTGAGGTCACCGAGGTCCGAATATATTTTTTATATTAAAAGTCATAAAATAATTTCCTAGTAATAACTCTTTGGTGCCGCAACGATTCGTACAATGCGAAGATAACCGACCTTCTCAGATGACTGCTTGCTCGAGTTGACCAATGAAATCGTCTGGGGGGCGAGTGGACATAAATTGGTTTTCGATGGCCTTGATGAACGTATTAATCTATAGAAATAAAGCACTGTCACATGGAAGGGAGAATTCCAGTCGAAGGGCCCTGAGGGATTTGATTAATCACGCCTTCGCATAAACCAGCTAATAAAAACGTCAAGCCGTTTCGGAAAATCAGAAAATGAATCGGTTAACCGGCGATTAGAAAAGACTCGAATGAATCCAAACTAATCCGCTTAGGACAATCAAAGTCAGACATCAAAACCCCACTATATTCGATTGGAGACTCCTTCCATACATGCGGTATAAATATGTTCTCTGTGGTAGAAATATATCCTTTAACACATCCTTAGGATATCCAAGCTGATCCCAGTATACTGTAGTGTTGAACTTGAGATCAGATTTGTATATATTAGAACATAGGGCTGTCTTGGTACAGTTTTAGGATTAAAATATCAGATCTGACCTGATGTATGTGTGTGTAACTGCACTGTAGGACACTATAGAGTTTAGTGTTTACGTGTTATGTGTGTGTGTGTGTGTGTGTGTGTGTGTGTGTCCATACATTTACTCTGTAGCTGAGTTGATATTGGTATTTGTATCACTTTATGAATATATTATAAGCGTGACTCATCTGAGACAATCTGATACTGCAGTTATCTAGTTACACCATGAATAAACACACACACACACACACACACACACACATATACACACACAAATTGTGCTTAACCAAGCTGCTATAATCACACTACATCCTAAAGGCATCTTCACACTGCCCCTCAGGCTCTCTGTCTCTATCTCTAACTCTGTTTGCCTTTGTCTTTTTCTGTGCCTCTCTCTCTCTCTCTCACTCTCCATGCCTGTTTGTCTCTTTTTCTGACTCTACCTGTATGTCTGTCTCACTCTGTCTTTCTCTGACTCTCTGTCTGCCTGCCTGTCTCTCTCTGCCTCTCTGTCTGTCTGTCTCGCTTTCATTTTCTCTGCCTCTCTGTCTGTCTGTCCATCTGTCTCAGCTCCCCCCTCTCTCTCTGTTTGTCTGTCTGTCTCTTTCTCTGCCTCTCTGTCACTCTTTATCCCTACATGTCTCTCCGTGTGTCACTCTACACCTCACCTTCTGTCTCTCCATCTCCCTGTCTCGTTCTATCTCTCTCTATCTCCCTATGTCTCTCTCTCACTTCTATCTCTCTCCCTCTGTCTGTCTGTCTATCTGGCTCTCTCTCTGTCTGTCTCTCTGACTCATTCTATCAGTCTCTCTGTGTTTGTCTCGCTCACTGTGTGTCTCTCTTACTACTCTGTCTGTGTGTGTGTGTGTTTGTGTGAGTGACTGAAACAAATCTGTCCTGAACGCCGAGGCGGGCATGACTCGCTGAGCCGTGATCGTTGCCTTGGGTCAGAGTCAGGTCGTATAAACAGTACCACATTATTACACAATACATTTCCAATAATTAAAACATCACTCTAATCAGCTTCTGGAGCTGTTGTTTAGAAGTAATAACGCAGCAACGGGGCTTTTTAATAACCGTATTATGTTCTTGCCATTTTAGAAATACGGCTATGGTTATAAATGGCTAATTTGACATCTAGAAATATTAGATAGTGGAATTATAACGAAAGGGTTCCTCAAGGACGGTTGAAGGTTCTAGATTTCCAAACAACGAATGCCACTTTTGACTACTTTCACACATTTTTTTTTTATATGGATAAAAGTGCTGGATGTACTTCCCAAAAACATCCTAGTAGATGTGAATGAGTGTGTGAAAGCCTGTGTGCATGGTGTATTCCCGCCTCAAATCCGGGTGTTCCTGGGATAAGCCCCGGATCCACCTCTACTCATCCAGGATACAAATTTGGATTTATTTGCTGCGCTGTTCATTGAAGAAGCACTATTATTATACTGTCAGCCATCAGGACAACCAGAAATCATACCGCTGACCTAAATTAAGCCAGTTTCACGTATGACCTTGGGTTTGACTTTGAAAACTTGGAAGCTTAATGTGTTCACGCTAAACTGATTTCCTCCTCATATAGATTAACGGAGAATTGCCCAGTGACGTGACTAAAGTGTTGGCAAATAAGGAGACGCTATGAAGCGAGTCAATCTGAGCAATACGTGGTGAATACACATGCGTGGTGTCAGACCTCATTCTGGCAGGAATAGCCACTTCGGCACGAGCTGTCATAATTCAGCACGCCACTCACACAGGAAATTGAGGTTATATTTAAAAAGTGCACGAGGGGGAAAATATTGACACGTAGAGGTGCTGAAGGAAGGCGCGCTGGGAGACGTTCGAGTCTCACGGGCAGGGTCCCATCAAGCCAGACGAAAATGAGTTTTCCTTTAGCGTTCCCGTCGGACCTAATACATCGACCTACTGCGCCGCACCAGCAAAAAAAAAAAAAACTACGGCATATGGTGTCATACATCATGTAGCGTCATACCATGATATTTCCATCGAGTTTTTGTCCGAGATGTGTGAGATCAGCTGTTCCATAGTGCTGTCACTGATGTCTCTGCATATCTAACCTTAATCCAAAATCCTGCCAAAAATATAATATATCCGTCCTGGAGAGAGAGCGCCGAGACGACGAATATAAAAGAAGACGGAAATAAACCAGGTGAAATGTGACAGCATGGCAGAGGATACATGATTCTCAGTGATCCTGAGCCAGGGGTTTCACACACATTTTCACCTGCACTGTCACTCTGAAATGTCTACAGTCAGGAAACAATGGAGAATGTGACCTTTTCCAGAAGACGATATAGTAGTATAGAAGGGAAGAGGACGAGCCTTTGTATGGGTTTACTCTTTCCCATTTTCCCCAATAAGAGCTTTTAGTCACACTTTACAACCTTCATTACAATTTCCCTTCCATGTTTGGAGCTGGAATTTGGCATTTTATTTTGAATCTTGTCATGCTCAGAAATCCGAAGCCCACTGGACATTCTACTTAGTATCCCCAGGACAAACAGGTTCCTGCATGGATCATCCCTAGTGTATTCCTTTTTTTTTTTTTTTTTTTCTCTTTCCAATCCACCAGGAAGCTCATTTGTATTCTCCTCAGGCGTCATGGCTAAGTATACAGTATTCGCTCGCATTGAGAATCTGTCACATTCTGACTTGAGCCAATCTTTGGTTTCACCATCTGGAACAATCTCAATATATCACAAAGGCAATCAAAGCAATCTCCATTAATCACTCGGGACTGGAGGTACAGCGCCGAGTCGACAGGGTTAAACTAATCCCACAGCTCCAGTGGATATAAACCTGGGGTAAAGAAACACCATGAGATAAGCAGTGTGAATGTGTTGTTTTTGAATGCGGTCTTAGCTTTATTAGTTTGCTGACTGATTAAAGTTCTGTGATAACAGAAAATGACCTTCTACAGGCAATAAATGGACATATTTTCACTGTCATAGGGATCTCGTGTGTTCTTTCAGATGAGGTATTTAAAGCTTCCTCACATCTGCATATCACATCTGTTTACCATTTACACCGATCAGCCACAACATTAAAACCACTGACAGGCGACGTGACTAACGCTGATTATCTCGTTACAGTGGAACATGTTAAGAGGGGGGATATATTTATTAGGCACTAAGTCAGTTCTCAAAGTTGATGTGTTGGAAGCAGGAAAAATGGGCAAGTGTAAGGATCTGAGGGACGTGTGCAAGAGCCAAACGGTGATGGCTGGACAACTGGGTCAGAGCATCTCCAAAGCAGCAGGTCTTGTGGGGTGTTTAGTATCTACTAAAAGTGCTCCAAGGAAGTCAAGCAGTGAACCTTTGACAGGCTCATGGACGGCGCCCAAGGCTCACTGATACGCATAGGGAGCGAAGTCTAGCCCGTCTGGTCCGATCCCACAGAAGAAATACTGTAGCACGTAGTGCTGAAAAAAGAGAAAGATGAGAGAAAGATATCAGAACGCCTTGCTGCATTTGCGGTTGCGTAGCCGTAGACCGATCCGAGTGCTCATGCTGATGAATCATGTTTTCTTTTACATCATGTGGTGTGTGGACGTCACTCACCTGGGGAAGAGATGGCACCAGGATGCACTATGGGAAAAAGGCAAACTGGTGGAGGCAGTCTAATGCTCCGAGCAATGTTCTGCTGGAAACCTTGGGTCCTGTCATTAATGTGGATGTTACTTTGACACGTACCACCTACCTAAACATTGTTTCAGACCAAGTACACCCCTTCATGGCAACAGTATTCCCTAATGGCAGTGGCCTCTTTCAGCAGGATAACGCGCCCTGTCACGCTGCAAAATTTGTTCAGGGACTGTTTGAGGAACATGACAGAGTTGTAGGTGTCGACTCGGCCTCCAAATTCCCCAGATCTCGGTCCAATCGCGCATCTGTGGGATGTTCTGGACAAACAAGACTGATCCACGGAGGCCCCACATCGCAACTTACAGGACTTAAAGGATCTGCTGCTAACGTCTTAGTGCCAGATTCCACAGCACACCTTCAGTGGTCTTGGGTGTAAATTGAAATGATTAATAAAACTTTTTTTTTAATGTAAAATATTGTTATTACAAAATTAAGTGCGCAAAGTATAAAATAAAATGAGAAAATGAAATGAAATCATAAAACTAGCAAACGATATATAAGACATCTAAAGAGTAAATGAAACTTAATCTAAGTTAATATTTAAAAACAAACAAATAAGCAACCTTAAATACATTGGTTATCTTCCGTTATAATCTTATTAGGCCTTTGCAACACCTTGTAGATGTTATAACACCTGTATAATATCTATATAATATATTTTTTGGCTTTTATGTTGTTTAAATGCATTCAACATTTCCTGGAACTTTCCGTTTCATAATTTCTGAAGCGTTTTTAAACCATCCTAATCTGAACAGACCATTGTCCCAATCCAAACTTCTCAAACGCTCAGTCAGTACCGGTGGATGTTTTCTCATCGTGTACAATCATAGGAAATGCACTTTGAGTAAAAATTTCAGATGCACGGCTGCTCTCTCAGGTGCGCCTCTACCTTGAGTCTTATTTTTGGTACATTATTTACAGTATATTTGGCATAAAAAAATCCAGTGTCTGATTATGTGGGATGGATTATAGACAGATTATTAATGATATGCAAGGAATGAAACACTTGGTGGTGTGCTGTTGAAGGAAAATAATCAACAACGGAGTGTTGTGATGGAGCGGAGTTACTGTTACTGCCTCCAAGTTGATCATTTTTCCTGTAATATAATATTTCCCTGAAGTGTTTTATTCCTCTTCTGCCACAGCAGAATAATTTGCCAATAATTACAAATATTTTATTTGTTAAAGAATGACTTCATTCATCCACTTAGTTCTCGTTATCAGTTTCTCTGTCTTGAAGGATGGAGAAGAAGAAGATAAAAAAAAAAAACACAGCTTGTGATGTTCCCGAGAAACCACAAAGTGCAGTGCTTTCAGTCTAAGCTCTTATGTTATAGCGGGACAGACTATTATCTTGAGTCGCAACCAAGCTGGTGTCAATGAGGTGTTATATAGTGTAAATGATGCATAAAGGATTTCTATCGTAAGGAGGAGGTGCAGATGGACGGACGGAGATGATGCATAACACAACCGCTCATCCCGCCAGGAATAACGAGAGAGATGAGAGAATATCTGGACCAGAGACCACCATCCTGAGGCTTGAGGCGTTGTGTTCCGCTTCACGCCTGCTGCGCAGGGCTGCACGCTTTAGTGCACACACACACACACACACACACACACATTTGTCATAATATCCTTTTGAGGATCTTCTGGATATATATACCTTTTATATTTTGTGAGACCAGGTGATTATAAGGACATTTGGTCCTTTCTGGTTGCCATGAAGAGCTCAAGACATACACACACCCACACACACCCACACACACACACACACACACACATGTTTGAGGTTACTTACTATCCTATCCATAAATAAATAAGTAAGTAAGTAAATTTTATTTATATAGGAAGGAGCTTGATGATTAAGAGTTTTAAAAACAAACATCAGAATCTTAAACTGAATCCTAAAACGGACCGGGAGCCAATGGAGCGATGCTAAAATTGGGGTGACACAATCATATTTATTTGCCCTGGTCAACAGATTTGCAGCTGCATTCTGAACCATCTGGAGACGAGCTAGAGATGACTGAGGTAGACCCAAGTATAATGAATTACAGTAATCTAAGCGTGAAGTGATGAAACCATGAATAACCTTCTTCAAATCATGGATAGACAAAAATGTTTTAAGTTTAGAAATAATCCGTAGATGATAAAAAACTAGCCTTAACGACCGAATTTATCTGCTTGGTTAAGCATAATTCTGAGTCCAGAATGATGCCAAGGTTCCTAACCTGGGAAGAAATTAAGGGGAAATGGTTAGGAAGCTCATTAATGAGACCATCTCTCAATCTCATGGGGCCAAAAACAATTATTTCGGTTTTGTCTTCATTAAGTTGGAGGAAATTATTTGTTAACCATTTTTTTTATGTCATCCAGACAATCCAACAATGGCTGAATGGAGTCACCAGCTTTCAATGGAATGTACAACTGGGTATTAATGAAAAGAGACATTGTGTGCCCTAATTATAATTCCCAATGGACGCATATAAAAGTTCTGAAAAGTCCAGAATGGAGCCTTGAGGTACACCGCTAATAATAGGAGCAAAAATGAGGAGAAATTACCCAACATGACCGAAAAGGACCAGTCCTTAAGATATGAGCTGAACCATTGTAGGGTGGTACCCTTGATAAAAAAAAAAAAAAACAGATGCTCTAAGCGCCAAAGAAGTATGTTATGGTCTACAGCAGGGGTCCCCAACCCCCGGGCCGCGGACCGGTACTGGTCCGTGGGTCATTTGGTACCGGGCCACACAGGAAGAATAAATAAATTAAATTATTTCCGTTTTATTTATTATCTGAGTCTGAACGATGTTTTATTTTGAAAAATGACCGGATTCTCTCCGTCACATACGTCTATGACTCACTCTTGACACATGTCAAGACGCTTGTCTCGGTCACGTGATACATTATTCGGTCACGTGATAGGTTAAGAGTTAGAGGGCATGTTATGTTGCTGGCGTGATGTTACCAGGACGCTGCTAATAAAGTTGCGATTTCACACTGGATTCATTTATTATTATATTTTAAAATACCCCAGTTTTTATGCCGGTCCTATCACTTTATTTTGTGGTATTTATCCGCTACAACTTAAAGGCCGGTCTGTGAAAATATTGTCTGATATTAAAACCGGTCCATGACGCAACAAAGGTTGGGGACCGCTGGTCTACAGTATCAAAGGCAGCTGTAAGATCTAATAGCATCAACACAGTATTTTTTCCAGCATCCACTGCCAGTAAAATGTCATTGGACACATTTAACAAAGCAGATAAGCAGTGAAACCAGATTGTAAAGGTTCCATAGCATAGCTGAATTTAAAAACAAGAGCAATTGTGACTGCACTACTTTCTCTAACAGCTTTGACAGACGCGATAGCTTAGAGACAGGCCGATAACTATTAAAGCAACCTTCATCCAAACCCTGCTTCTTAGCATGCTTAAAACAATTCAGGACCACCCCAGCATCCAAAGATGAATTTATCAACACCTGGATACTGGGGCCAATTTCAGAAAAGGTTGCTTTCATAATCACAGAGGGAACAACAATAAGTGACGTGGATGTTATTTTCATCTGGTTAGCCAGATCACACAGTTCCTTTAGAGAAACATGTTGAAATTGATCAAAGGAAACCGGTATACCCAGCGAATTCAGGGACAGGTCTGAGAACTGTGAAGTGAAGGAAGAACAGATGGTAATTACTTTATCACCAAAAAACTTCTCACAAAGTTCAGCCGAGGGTTCCCTGTGGAATTGGCAACTCGGATTAGTAATTGAATTCATCGTGGTTAATAAAATCTTAGGTCTATGACCCTGTGTAGTGATTAAATCCGAGAAATACCTAGACCTAGCTGACTTTGCTGCATTCTGAAACTTAAACAAACAATCTTTAAAAATCTGAAAGAACAATGATCATGCTTCCATCTCCGCTCGGCTTTTCGACACGCCTGTCTGAGAGAACGAGTAGCCAGTAATAAGATTTATGCGTTGGTTTGTTTCAGCTTGAATGGAGCAATGGAATCTAAAATATTAGAGCAAACTGTGTCCTATCCATACATCTACACAAAAAATATTGCACAAACTAAATGCTGTACTACTAAAACACTGGTAAAACCAGGTGATTGTGAAGACATTTGGTCTTTTCTGGTTGCCACAAAGTGCTACAGATGTGTATAAACACACGCACTCCCACACACGCACATTTATCTTTTTCGAGGACCTTCCACTGACATAATTATCAATGCAGCTAACTAATGCTTAATTAATTACTTAAGCTCTGTAATCAAGAGAAAAACTTTTGATTAGCTCTTTTCTTTTTTATTATGTTTTAAATTAAAAGCAGTGGTTTTTCTTATCAAAACTTTCACACACACACACACACACACACACACACACATATATGTGAAGGTTACCCAATAATATGACAGCTCGCTCCTGAGGCATTCATCTATCTCTTTCACTTCACACCGAAAAAGAAGGAATAAAAGACAGATAGAGGACGACTGCCTTGTCCCCCCCCAGGGAAATATTACAGCAATATTTTTCTCATTTAATCCTGGCTATATCTGTAGCAGCTGCGGAGCCCCTGCAGAGCCCGGGCATCACTGTTGCAGAAGCTGACGTCTGTTGTAGTGCTTCTACATCACTGTGACTCCGAGAGCATACATAATTGAACTGCATGTGAATAATTAACCCGGACGATCCCATACAATCTGCAATCTGATCCAGATGCATGAATATCAATATATACCCATGTTAATTATTAACAATATACGCAGATTAATATTACATACGTGAAGAAAGAATCATGTCTGAGGCGTAGATCAACATCTGGGTCTGGTTCTCGGGTTTAAACCTGGTTCGAACTTTTCCATATATTTTACAGTGTTGCAAGCAGGAATGGACTTAACTGAGATGATACAGTCACCTTCCACATTAGAAGAAACACTTGACACCCTGTTCATTCATGCAGTTATCCAGTCAGCCAAATGCATAACCACAGCGCAAAGCATAAAATCATGCACATGTGGGTGATGTACCATAAATAACCAGTCAGGGCAACCGTGGTGAGCAGAAAAGCATCTCAGAACCTTGAGGTGGATGGACTAGAACAGCAGAGGAACACATAGGATTCCACTCCTGTCAGCCTGGAAGAGGATTCTGAGGCTAAAGTGGGCACAGGGGGAAAAAAACCCCAAATCTTTGAAGATTATTAAAAACTAAAGAGCCGTGCATAGAGGTGACTGTAAATCAAAAGTCAGTGAGCAGCTAACAAGGGCATTAGTCAGAGGAACAACCAAGAGGAGGTGAATATTTATGCCAGCCACAATACCTGCATTGCGAGTGAATCTCATTGTCACGTTTGCTGGGATTGTGACGCCCTATCGCAAGGATGTTAGGCCCCGCCCACATGTATACGTATGTATTTTTGAAAAGTTTTGTACCCTAACGTTTTTCAGTGAAAATTCTATCAACGGGAACCGCGTACTCAAAAATACCTCCATCCAAAAACGATTTGTGAATGTTTGCGTGAACCCGCCAGCCCCGTTGATGGTGATTGAACGTCATAAGTATCATTTGTTAAACACCTGAAGAATAACTGTATAGGCATGTGGAAACACATCCTTGGAAATGGTACTACCAGCTTCTAGCTCACTCAGGTCCTATCCAAAATATTTGTATATGTGTGGACTTTGTGCTACATTGTACAAAGGTGTAATGAATTCAAGCTCCTCATGCCCCTGTTAAAGCCTGGCTATCAGCAGCCCGCTCCTAGTGCTCCAATTCACTGGAGTACTAACACCTGCATCTTATTTCCAGCTCATTAAGAACTGTCTAAACGATCCATTCAACCAGTCTGACGTTATGCAGCATCGCACGTCCACGTGTGCTTTCAAGCTGTCATTTCCATGTTTTTTTTTTGTTTTTTTTACCAAATTCCAACATCCTTGAGTTTGTTGTCGCTAGCTGCTCAATCAACGTCTATAATGTTATTCCTTGGTCTGTGTGTGTTTCTGGGAGGTGGGAGGAAACCGGAGAACCCTGAGGAAACTCCACACAGACAGTAAGCTGAGCTCAGGACTGAACCAGGGCCCCTGGAGCTCCTTCAAATATGAGAAACCAATCTTGCAAGAATCGTGTTTTAACTTTTGACAACCTTGTGTGTTAACTTTTGGTGACTTTTTAATTACTTTCACTACACCTGCTTTGGCTTTCTCCAGTCATGTATAAGAATGAGTTCTTGCTTCTGAACTTACTCAGACTCTCACACCCACCAGACAACACAGACCGATAAAAGTACGGCAAGACTCTGAGAAGATTTAGCCTCGCCATCCTTCATTCGCTAATTCGATATCGATCTGTTTACTTATCTGCTGCTTTGCTTTTTGTGCACCATTTGCATGATTTGTCCATGTCTATATTTAGGTCCACTAATTTTACTGCACTAATTTTACTGTGGCATTTAATTGGTTTGTAGAAGGACACAATCGAGGACAAGTTTTTCCATCGTTGCAGGTGTACAACTAGGTTGTTTGTTGCTAGTGTCGAAACTAACAGTAGTTTTTTTTTTTAACATAGGATTAGCAAATACGCAAAATGTGCTTACCTAGCATCCATGCTAATGAGCATGAGGACATCAAGGACATTTTAATGCTTTACTTAAAATGCATGAACTATTTCATTTCAATCTATAACAAACAGATTTTCATTGTAAATAAAGAAAATATTATATAGAAATTACTTTTCTTCTATCCCATAATCTTCAGGTTCATTGTCTCAGACCCATATACTCAGGTTCAAAAGTATACCGCTGTATCACTACACAACAGTGAATCGAAAACACCACATCATGTCTTCCAAGTATTAGCCTAGTTATCTTAATTAATAACCAGTCCAGGTTAATTAATAACCAGGTGGTACTTGTTTGAAACGTCCTTCCACGTTCAAGATGCATCATCTAGATGCATAATCCTAGTTACAATCCCACTTAAAGAGACTTGCTGCTGAAAGAGACTGAGAGATGTAAAGATCTATTAATAGTCATTTTTTTTTTTTAAATGTTGGAAAGACCTCCATTAAGGCTTAATTCATCACGCTTGCATTTAAATGCATATCTAAATGGTGTCCACACAAACGGCTATATTGACCATACGTTCAGCAGAGACCACAGTTCTGTAGTGTTCGGCCACTGGTCTGCGATCTATAAAACTGATTTCACGCCTGGCTTATCCTGCGTGAACACATGACTACACTGGTTCATATCGAGTTCGTCGAGAGAGAAGCTGTATTTCACGCTAATTTGCAAGAAACTGAGGTCGACCTGTGTGTGCAGTACATAGATCACTTTATATCTCATACATCCTAACCACGTTCGTTATAACGACCGTCAGCATTATTAATCATTTTTCCATTAGCTGTATCGAAGTGCAGTCTGAGCGAGTAGGATGTAAATACATCACAGTTCAGTCCATAGTCCATGATGCGGGTAAGAGAACAGCCAGCTATGGCTAACACAGGCTAATACATAATGAAGGTCAAAAGAATTCCAAGGCAAACGAAGTAGATGTGGTTAAAGTCCCTACAGCTTGAGAGCTCTGATTGAATTCTTTTCGAAACAGGAAGTCAGATGTTAAAGTCAGTCAGGTGTTTAACTGATTTACACAGTGTTCCAGGTATGCCTCCCAAAGCTGGCTAGTAAAAATATTAGAGAAAACCCCAAACCAAGCTAGCTAGCAAATTTTAGCGACAACCCTAGACCAAGCTAACTAGCTAAGGTTAGAGACAAACCCAAATTAAGATAGGTAATAAATATTAGCCAAACCCTAAACCAAGTTAGCTCGCTAATGTCAGATAAAACCCGAAACCAAGCTAGCTTGTTAATATTAGCGAAAACCCTCAATTAAACTAGCTAGCTAATGTTAGTGAAAAAAAAAAAACAACTTAGCTTGCTAATGTTAGATAAAAGCCCAAACCTAGCTAACGGCTAACAATAATAATTGGAAGTGATTTCTTTAATATTATAATATCTGTAACATTGTAATCATACATTAAATCATACTAATGCCAGCCTAATGACTTCCTTTTGTTTCATCCAAATGACCCTGAGAACTCTATACCTGCTAAAAGAAAACACAACAAATTCGATTTGTTTGTCATAACCATATCAGTTGAAGTGGATTGCTAAATATAGCACTTTTTTCCACTTTAGTAGCAGTGATGCAACTTGTGTTGTTTTTTTTTTACGTTGTAAATGCAACATTGTTCAGCTTATTTACTCCCCTGAGTGTTGTGGAAAGGCTGCTTGCTGCTTTTAATTAATTAGCGTGACAGAAAGAGGCGTCATTTCTGATGGGTTTTGTTGGCAGATTGTCAATCTTACGGAAGCCCAATTAAAGTTTGTGAGGGAGGATAAAATGCCACTGGCATGAAGCCAGTACAAATGACAGCCTTTAAAGTCAAGTTCACACTCGGATGTGGTGCAACAATGATGCTGGTGAGAATGATGATGAGGAAGATGTGATGTTTTAATGTGCCAAGAAGGATTATTTGTGCATTACTTTGCCTCTGGAGGTGAAGCTGATAATGCTGAGGCGAATGTCTCTCCGTCTTCGCAGTCATTTGCAAGTGAAAACCTTTAGATGTCACACGTGAGGTGTTTCCAGTTCTGGCGCTGATCTGTGTGTTGACGAGATTAGCATTTTTAACCTTTCACAAAATCTTCAGCATGCATGTTTAGCTTTAAATAGAAGCAATGCTACTCTTTTGCGTTCTTCAGTAAGTTGCCAGTATGTGCATTTACACCCAAGCGTGCGGATCATGTTTAATAGGCCACCACTACTGTCAAATTGATGATTACATACTTACATATATAACAGGGATATCACCAGATAGGAATACATTACTCAGAATGAACCGATAATGTATTTTTAGGTTCACAGGGCATCTATTTGGAACTAGACGAGTACTTTGGGACAATTTAAAAAAAAAACTCTCAAGTCGGAGGTTTTTACTTTCATGTGAGCGCAGGTGAGCAGTCAGATATGAAGCTTATATGAAGGGACAAAGAAAGTTCATTTAAATGAATAGACAAGGCAACATGCCACATTTACAGCTTCCTTGGTAACTGCTTGGTCAGGGTTTTTCTGGTTCAAATTAGTTTGTTTACATTTTTGGGAGGTAGACCCGAATAAATCCACTTTTACTCAAACTCCACCCTTTGAATGAATCTGTATGTCTGAAAATGTCTGTATGTCACACCCCTTTTCATCTCCCTCCACTGGCTTCATGTAGACGCTCGTATCACATTCAAGGCCTTGATGCTCACCTACAAGATCTTGTCTGGAACAGCATCTCCTATCTCAACACTCTCCTGAAGGTTTACGTTCCCTCACGCTATCTGAGATCGATTAACGACCGACGCTTAGTAGTACCTAATCAGTGTCGCTCAAGATCCCTTTCCAGAACCTTCACACTGACTGTCCCTCAGAGGTGGAATGAACTTCCAACCTCAATCCAGACCGCAGAATCTGTCACCATCTTCAAAAAACATCCAAAGACCCACCTCTTCCGTAAGCACTTGACTAACCCCTAAAACGCCAAACCCCCATTATCCTTTCAAAACAAAACAACAAACACCTACTCTGGCACTTACATCTTTACTCTGCGCACTTGGATTTTCTAGAACTCAATTAAAAGACCTTGTATGGTCGCACTACTTGTATTGTTCTCCGCTTGATATATCACTTTGCTTGTCTTTCCTCATTTTGGATAAAAGCGTCTGCTAAATGAATAAATGTAAATGTGAATGTAAAATGGACGTGGGCATTCTCACTAAAGTCAACCTAACTCTGAAGTTTAAATAAAAGCTATGTAAGTTTTGTACCCTGACGAGGCATTCGTTTCCAAAGTGCAAAAATGCAATGTGTGTGTTTTCCGGCGTTACCGAGCACTCCAAGCTTCCAACAGATGCGTGTCCTGATTCGCACCGATCTGCATGTGGGCCGATTACACGCTCTGCCGACCATATTTCCGAAGGCCATTGACCCGCTCGCTAAGATCGCAGTGTGATGAGCTGGTCAGAGCCAAAGCTGTGACTCAGGGTGAAAAAGGGAAGAAGAAGAAAAAAAAAGACACAATAACCCACAATAACGACATACTGAACAGCATTTGCAGAAAATATGTTTAATCCTGATCACCGAAAATATCGCACGATGGCCATTAACAGCCATACTTTCCATCTGAAGGAGCACGATTGACCTTTCAACACCATCTGCAGTTGTGTGCGTAATACATAAATTGGCCACGGATGGGGTCAAAATGGGGTTAATCTGCCAACATGTGTTTGATGTAGATAACTGTCACCTCTGCTGACGATCCTTGTTAACAAAAATAATGTGCAGCCACCACTTAGTAATGAAACTCGGGACACTCTGACGCTAGCATGGGAACAAGATAATTAAACTCTGGCCACAATTAATTTGATTTAAATGGAGCAACAGTGTCATGGTCGTGGTTCTGTAGTTTGGCGACCAAACTTTATTCGGACATTTCCTAGAAGGACCAGTGGCAAGATGGCGCGATACGACATAACATGATGCAGAGTTACTTTAATCACGCCAAAGTTCATTGTTTCCCTGTGAACTGTTTTACTTCTCATATACCACTGCAGTGTGCCAACGATAGCACTTGTTTATTAATTTCAAAACAAGTGACATGCTGTACTTTGCCTCGAGCTTTACACGATGGCCATTAGGGGTCATAAGCTTCTCTTTCTTGTTAGCATTAACATTAGCCTCGTAGCACCAATGCAAACCAAAGAAACACTATTTGGACTTGACTTGGTTGATTGATTCTGTTTGAAGTAAAGAGTAAAATGTGGATTGCGCGATAATACCCATTCAGCGCCAAGAGAAACGCCCTGTGGCTCCATTTTGGAAGATATATCCACTGGATTGAAAAAGTGTTTACAGCATTCCATCTTTTCCAGAGTTCTGTTTGGAACAGTTAGCAGTAAGTTAATGAGATATCCGCTCGTGCTTGCCAACCGGCTACAGGAAAAGCCTGTAGTTAGCCTTCTTCTGAATAACCCGGCTTCCTTTAGCAGGCTTTGTAGAGTTGACATACTACATAAAGTTGATGGAGTATCTATAATAGCATCATATCAATGCCCTTGATGACAATAAGCAGAAATAAATGCATCGGTAGAATCGTTTCAGCTCAAGTTTCCCCTTAATGTAAAATGTTTTACATTAATGTTTTCTACAATCTCTCAGACTGATGTGGGTTTTTGGATTTCCTGTCAGGTTTCCAAAGTTGCCGTCATGTTTCTCAATTAGCTGTTGCATTTTGTGGTTTGCTCTTGTGCCCTTACAGGCCATCATACAAACGGAAAATACCCCAATGATGCTGTACTTGGCCAAGTTTTATCGATTACAAAATTTCAATTTGAATAAAAAACACTCGAGACATTTTGGTAACAAGAAGAAATATTAAACGGAAATATTAATGGTATCAAAATGTCTGCCACCACATTTTCAGCTCTGTGATGATGTTTTTGATGATGTTGGTTTTATTGATTGAGAACAGTACGTCTATGAGAACATCTCCCGCAGTGATAGATAATGAGCGACTGTCATTACTAAATGGTGGCTGTGGTTAAATGGTTGATAGGTTGTGTGGTTTTCTTCACCCTGACTCACAGCTTGGGCTCTGACCAGCTCATCACACTGTGATCTTAGCGAGCGTGAGTCATCGGCCTCTAGAAATATGGTGGGCAGTGTGTGTAATCAACCCCCCCACACACACACACACATACACTGGCTGGTGTAAATCAGGACACCATTGCAGCACACAGGTCTCTATATATCTATGATGGCCAGAAATTAAATGCTCACTACATTCCTCTTATACCTAACGTGTAGTTTATCAGCTATGATACAATATATCCAAAGCTAGTTTTTATTAGATTTTCAAGTAAGTTTACCTTGACCACTTTAGTTCCAACAGAATATCTTTGACTGAACTATCGATATAAATATTTGTCCTCTATTTTTCGTGGATATCAAATGAATGATTATATATATATATATATAGCCCATGAATTGCTACCAAAAATATGTATTTTATGATTTTATTGACTGTAACTACCGTCCATAAACTGTCCTTATCAACTCTGATCAGTGAGACGAAATACCAGCTTTAGAGTTTAGAGCACCACTTGTCTTTTTTACTCCAGGAGAAAAGTGTGTTGTAGAGTTGGTGTACTCGATCCCGCACTCGGGTAGATTTGTACTCGAACTTGACATGGACTCGGACATTTAGGACATTTTCCAAGTACAGTTGAGTCCGCATCATGTGTAACGTCAAAAGAAAGATAAGCAATAAATAATGACATAAAATTAAGATAACAAGAAATGAATGAAGGTCTTTCTGAGCGCACACACTTGAAACGCGTGCACGGAAAGCCACCTCATTGTGCGAGTACCGAATTGAGTTCTTGTTAGCGTTTGGACGGTCTTTTCTTACTCAAACAGTACTGATAGTCCTGCCTGAGAAAACGTATCGTTATGGTGAATTAAGACTGTAGTCGTATCGCCCGACCCTAAACATTAGCATTTGATGATTCCAGTCTTGAATTTCATGTCAAATGTGAAATGTACTTCTTAATGTAATAAATATCATGACCGGGATTTATTTATTTATTTATAAGAACAGAGCTGTGTTCAGAAATGAGTTTGTTGTCATTGATAGACAGATTAAATGCCGTAATAAAGCATGAAGCTTGTTGTTATGACATTCTGCTAAATGTAAGTCTACTCTGTACTCTCTCTCTCTCAGTCTATATAACTGTGGGGGAGAGGCATCAAATTATTGAAATGTCAGCTCGAACTAGAGGACAAAACAGCTTGATTTGTATTTTTAGAACTTTTATTCATATACTTGTAATATAATAAAAGTCCTACATATACCTCTATATCCATCATTTCTTTGGAACCTTTAACAGGAAACTAGTTGAGGTGCTGATGACATGAAAATAAAAATATTATGTGATAATGGCAAGATGTAACAGTGGTATTTTTTGTTACATTTATGTTGCCATTGGTTTGTGAAGGTTAAAATATTAATGTAACAGCTCAGTGTTGAGTTTACAATCGCAATGTCGCAGTTTAAGTACTTTCTGGACTCGACCATTAAGGACTCGGACTTGAGTCCAACTTGGGCCCTTTCGGACTCGATTGGGTCTCGACTCGAACTCGACAAAGATGGACTCGGACCCTGAACTAGTGCGCTGTTTCGCTAAAAACAAAGAGACACAGACTGAAGAATAGTCCTAGTGTGTCAATATCAAGCTAACATAGATCGCTTTGGTTAAGTTGGTCTATAAATAACGTGGACCGAATGTAGCCGTTAAAAATAAATAAATCAATCAAATAAAAACAACTCAAATAACCATTCTTTACAATCGTGGTGGGCAGAAAAACATCTCCCCGAATGCACAACGCGCTGAACCTTGAGTGGGGTTCACACTGGGCACAGACTTGATGAAACTGAACAGCTGAAGATTAGAAACCTTTACCTGTCCATAATGATTGGCTTATCGAATAACTGCATAAATGAGCCGGCATACAGGTGTTCCTATTAAAGTGGCTGGCGAGGGTATATCTCTATTGTAGGGTAGAGCAGTGGTACCAGTTACTTTAGAAAGTGTGCTAATCAACTAATAAAAACTAGTAAATATATATATATATATATTGTAATAGTGTGCTTCATTATAACTTATATTCTGATGTTAGTTAAAAGTATTTTTAAAATTCAAAACACAATTCTGAAGAACTGTAATGCTTTTACATACCATACAAATGGTGGTGTCTGATTTTGACTTACCTCGAGAGTTCTTCGCACATGATATAACGTGCGAGATTGGCATTTCTGGACTGATTGAATCTGGGAGAGTCAGATTCAGGGACAGAACATGTGAAAGGTCCAGTTTATTGGGGTTTTTTTTTTCTTTTGTTCTTGTTGTTTTTTTTTGTTTCATGTACATGCATTTGACTCTAGTTCCCTCTTGTGGTAATGAGCTGCAAGCACAGCTGCAAAGCATTCATGCAGCTATAAGGATTTATTAAAGCTTTAGAAATATTGTGAAAAAGAAAAGTGAAAAGACACCTAGTGGTACTTGTGGATGTTGTTTTCACTACCTAACCATGGACATCCAGTGCCCCTGTGTGTTATATTACTGCAAATGTACGTTAATACAATAGTGCCATGGTTCTCGTTGAGGGGTCCCGGAACCTCAGGGGTCCATAAAATAAAATATAGAGTGTCCATGATTTTCTCATTTTGTTACAGTCTTGGAAACCACAACACACCATTATAGAAATTATTATGGCTATAAATAATGTCAGTTGGAAAATAATGGCGATTTTAATTTTAAAAATGGGTTATGTTTGGAAATGTAAAAAAAAAAAAAAAAAAACCTCTCTGGTTGCAATAAATACTCAACATATTATTGTGTACATCTAAATAAAAAAGAGTCTGTATTCAGGAGTCTGTACTTTTTTTCCCACAAAAAAAGTTTGAGAACCTCCGCACTAGTGTGCGTTTCCTCAATAGATCGACTGGAGACGATTCTCTTGCACTGGAGGCTCCTTCCAAAAATGCAAAATAAACATCTCTTTCCTTTCCCAGCGTTTTTATTTTCTCTCACTCTCTCTCTCTCTCTCTCTCTCTCTCTCTCGAAAAAAGCATCTTGTCATCTTACTGAGAAACCATAAAGCGCAAACTACTTCCATCTCAAAACACATGGCAGGAAATGAAGAGGAAACGGAGCGGAAGAGAGTACTTAGCAAAGAGGAGGGTGCATCGGTGTACTACTAGCGCCGAAACTTCAGGCCTCATTCTCACTTTCCAAATAAATTTAAAAAAATTTAAAATTTATAACACAAAAGCATGGTCCTGCTCAAATGTGAGGCATGAGGTAAAATATGCATCCTAAAAAGTAGGGAGTGCAAGCCAAGGTGGATTTGGCGCCAGAAAGTGAAGCGGGAGCCAGCGAACCCCCCCCCCACCAAACCCCCGGCTGTTAGTCTTGGATCGGTCCTGATTCATTCCTCAGGATTGGAGAGACGACAAGTTCCCGTCTTTTTTCTCCCAAGAGGAGGATCAAGTTGAGGTGCAAATGTCCAACAATGTCTCACCTTCGGCTCCGTACCACAAGCCTCTTTTTCTTTTTTTTTTACAGTTTCCCCCACGGCTTAGAAAAAGCCAGTGACAGTCTTTAACCCTCATGCTCTAAGGTTCCTTAACCTCATGTACTTTGGTGTCCAATGGGCCATTTCATATTACTATATATATATAAAATAAATAAATAAATCTAATGCAGTATTCGGTACAGCTTAGCTTCATCTCACTGATTAGCAACATGGAAAATAATGATGAAATGCAGCTCCTACAGACCACCGTGATTTTGGTGTGCTGCCATTAAAATCACATACTCTTGGCTCAGCTTTATAAACACCAATCACATTTAACGTGTTACTCAGACACCAAACAGACCTCGACATCATTTCTGTAAATATAATGGGATTTTTTTTCCTTCACATTCTTTAGGGCAATGACGCAACCGCGCAGTCTTATGATGATAAAATACTTTTCGCAGCAAGGATACATCATGGTAAATAAAATCATGGTCATTTTTTAAACATTAATTCATCTATTTGTGAGGGGGGAAGAAAAGGTTTTCTCAAGGATGCGTTGAATAGTCTTTAAATTTCTAAAGGAGTTCTAGTTAATGAGAACGACTCGGTTTTTAATGAGCCTATCTGTCTTGCTAGATTATTTCGGTATTATTCAGCTATTACAAATAAAGTTCCTGCAAACGAGCTGTTACTATAGAAACATTCAAATGAGTGCGTTAACATAAACCTGTGATTTCCTGTAATCCGTGCTGCTGTTGTAGAAAATGAATCAACACTTTCTGATCCGTCGTCGAGAATTATATTATGAGCCGTGGTATAATTATGTTTAACTACTGCAATGACAACCCTTCAGTGTAATGAGTCACTTAGCCATGTCTAATACCTGACTACCGTAATAGTTCTAGCTTCTGTAATAAAAAAAACCATGGCATTTTCGGTCAAATCAATGCTCTTCAGTCATTAACGAAGTCAATGTGTAGCAAACAACAACAACAACAACAACAAAAAGTGCAGTGCGAGGAATGTAAAGTCCAAACTCTGTAAGACAGATTCATTTGCAACTAGTTTTTTTATTTATTTCTCTCTCTCTCTCTCTCTGGAGTTTGGAGCAAGAGTACATTTTTGGGAGCACCTGGAGGAACATCATAATGTGTCACGCTACTTTGTCTTGCGCCATTTATAATAACCGGAGCCAGCAAAAACTGTACCGCAGAGGCACTTGAGAAATGTAGCTTCCTGGGAATGAAAGATTTGCAGCTTCCATGCGATTCATTTTCAGAATCCGTTCCAGCCAGATTCTCGCTGCGCAGTAACCATTTGTATAGCAAAGTCCAAAAAATAGCATCTGCAGGTTTATAATATTGTGATGCAGTCTGAAAATATCGTAAATCAGGAAGGAGGGGCATGCTGTGTCTCAAGCTGTCAATCACGGAGGCACTAGCTATTCATGGGCGTCTGTGAGATTATGTATGCTGAAGAAGGGAGATAGCTCAGTTCTTTCCACCAAATGCTGGTCTGTTCGGATAATCCATCCGTAACCAAGTTGGCACCAGGTTGGATGGCACCCACAGCACTACTGTATCTGATCTACTCAAATAATACCTGCCCAGCGGTGGTCCTACAGTATGGTGGACCGTTTCCACTGACATATTATGCATAGCAGCAGATGGGCTGCAATCAGTAACAGATGTGGTTCTGTTACTGGATGAGCTGTTAAATGGATTTACACATGAATGCAAAAAAAAAAAAACAACCCAAAATGAAGTACTGTAATGGTTATATTTCAAGGTAAAGTGTAGTTATCGAGCACATGCACGTATGTTGTCGTGAAGTACACTTTACCTGTGTATCAAATACCTTCTAGCTTTACATTATATACATATTTAGAAATGTAATATCAGTGGGTCACATCGTGGGGCATCGTGCTCTGCAGTGCAGTTCAGCCCTAAAGGGGGAGTCAGAACTCTCCAGACACTTGGCGCGTTTCATTTTCTCCTGTTCTCTCTCTCTGTGCAATTAAAAAGAAAAGTTTAATTACAACTGGCTATCTACACACACACACACACACACACACACACACACACACACTGATGGGAATCCTCTCTCTCTCGCTCGATTGTTCTCGCTCCATGTTTCAGGAGCCGTGGGCTAGTTGGAAAGATGATATTACTCCATTTCCAAGGCGTTCACAAAGAGACATTGTTGAATGGGACATACACAGGTATGAGTCTACTTAGGCCTCATTAGCCTGAATCCAAACTCTCTCTCTCTCTCTCTCTCTCTCTCGCTCATGCACACGCATGCATGCATGCTCTCTCTTTGAATGGGCGGAGCCATTTTCTGCCTGCTTCACACGAGCTATGTTGCAGAAATCGAGGTTTAATCATAAGGAATCAATGGAAAGATATAGACTAAACACAGTTCTCCGTACGTCCTTCACCAAGCTAGTTGTGTACAGTATCTCTGTACATTGTAACCCTAACCCTAACCCAAATAATCAATTCATTTACTTTATATATTTATTCATTCGTTCATCTTCAGTAAGCGCTTTATCGTGGTGGATCTGGGTCGTACTATGTGTGAGGCGGGAATATTTCCTGCATGGGACGCCAGTCTATTGCTGCTGACCTGCATGCACACACACACACACACACACACACACACCTAGGGGCAATCTAGAGTCTCCGAATCGACCTCCTGGCCTACATTTGGGTGGGAGCTGGGAGGAAACCAGAGAACCTAGAGGACATGGGGAGCACATGCACAAATCCAGACAGACAGAACGTAACCTGAGCTCAGGACTGAACCCCAGAGCCTGGAGCTGTGACTGGGGAATGGGGGCAGTAGGAGGTGGGGGTGCTCCTTGCTGCACCACAGTGCTGCCCTGAATTAATACAAATTAGAGCGAGACAAAAAGAGAGGCACGGCCGTAAGGGAACGACCGTGGATGTTCCACAACATTAAATGCGACTATAAACGGATAAAAGTGCATCGCGTTACTCTTGGTAAATTGTTCGCAAATTGTTGTGGTTCTGTAGAAAAGATATAAAACCTCACAGGATGTGCTGTTATTGGAAAGCAATCAACGGATCTCTGCTTTAACGCACCACTCCCTCGTTAATTATTTCCCCGTAAGGTCATGCGCTCGTATTCGCATATATTCCAAATCTGACCTGCATTCAATAGGTTTTCCGTTCGTCCCTGATTCTTTTTTCATCCCAATCTCACTATCTACCCATCCCCCCAACACACACACACACACACACACACCTCCCCATCTCTCTTTGCCCTCTTTTTGCCCCATTCCTCTCAGCTAATGAAAAGTTCACTCTTCCATTCAGCCGTGAGGAATACGATCCCGTCCAGAGCTCTCTGTGCTTTAATTACTTCGTTCTTATGAGCACCTTGTGGAATATCCTGATTGCTCTGCCTTGCGTCATTTAGGGGGTTTAAATCCATAACACTTAAGAACAATGCTACAGTCAGTAAAATAAATAACTCCAGACAGCCACGATGGAGTCATGCCACTGCGAAAGGCACTTTCACTTCAGTGTGATGAAAGCAAAAACAAACACACTTCTTGGAAGTCAATGATTAAAGCCATTTCATTACTTTATATGTGCCATAGCAGGCTTGGGCCAACAGTGTGCAACTGTGCTTATTATCAAGTGTGTGTGTGTGTGTGTGTGTGTGTGTGTGTGTGTGTGTGAGTGAGAGAGAAAGTGTACTGAGACATGCCTTTGTTTTTGCTTTGTATAAATCTGTATAAAAGCCTCCAGCTATGGCTTGACACTTTCAAACACTGCTGAGTTTCTGGCCATCCTCCAGGAAGGATCTTAGCAGGTGATGGAGCGAGAAGAATAAACAAAAAAGGGCTTGAAAGTGCATTCGGGGGAGACACTTAATAAAGCAACATGGAGTGTTAAACCTCTTTCTCTCTCTCTCTCTCTCTCTCTCTCTCTCTCTCTCTGTCTCTCGTCCTCATTCGTGCTCTCTGTGATCCTTGCTTTATGTCACTAGGGTCATTTGTCTGGTTTTAATTATTAACATGAGCAGGCAGAAAGAAAAAAAATAAAATAAATCCCTGCAGAGCACACAGACTCGGGCAGACTTGGTTAGCAGCCCTGACCGTGCAGATAGAAATCACCGGTTTATATGAACGTTCTTACACGTTATCGTTTCTATAGTAACCACACATTCACAGGTAATTATTACCTAATTATTATTTTTTTTTTTTACCAGTGTCTGCACTTTGTAACAGTTTTTTGTCTGATTAGCGTTCCCTGCATGAATTATAACATTTAACAGTAAAATATGTTTGAATGGATTTTTATTACTTGGATTAGTTCAAGAAATCAGGGCTAGTAGGTAAATCGTTGCCATATGGCAATAGTGTGAAATCGTGGAAAGTATCATATAGTCACAGGTAATACATAATGTACGAGATTACAATTCCAATTACTGCATTTTCCAGACTATTGAGTACTAGTTAGCATGTATCTTCTAGAAAGGAATTACACTTGTAAAAAGTATGTGGATGGATTTACTCACTCAATTTACATAAAAAATAAGATGTTTTGGGTGAAGTATCATCTAATTTTTTTCTTGAAACATTTCTCTTGAAACATCACATTGAGAACATAAACTGCAATTGCAGTTTTTTTTACTTTGAATGAGAAAAAAAAATGTTTGTTTGTCTTTTTTTTGTTGTTTCAATTACATTTGACCATTTAACAAAATATTCAAACTATATTAACTTGTTTGAACTGCAAAAAAATACATAAATAAATACATTCAAATAAACGTTAGATAGTGTTTACATTTTCTCCTTCGAGAAATGAATCTAAGAGCCCTCTGATGATGACCTCTGAAAAGGAAGGTCTTGTGAGATGGCATTTTTTTTTTGTTACGTCAAAGTAAATGCCCCCCATTTTCCAGTTAAATATGAAAGATATATTTTGTTTTATTGCCTATCAATAAATTGGAGCTAAATGAATTGTTGCCATATGGCAACACCATGCAGTAAAGGGTTAACGTAAAAAGTGAGGCTGGTGATGAAACAACTGTTTATCGCAGGAATTGTCATCATTTGTGTATTGAATGTTCCTCAACATTAAATGTCTGACGTGTCATTCTTTTATAAATAAAGCATTGTCCTCATTGGAAAATTGCTGTATTATAAGAGGAATAAAACACTTCAGGGTGGTAACAGTGACCCCGCTTCATCACGCCTCGACACCGTGGATTATTTTCCAATAACGGCACACCACATCCAAGTATTTCACTCCTCAGATTGTTTCCAAAAACCACATATTTCTTTGTCATAATTGCTTCATTCACGGAGTCTGCTGTAATCTTCACGCTAAGTGCTTCACTCAGTCTATAGGTTTATAGTGTCAGCACTGCTACCAATCTGAATTTCTTAACACTTCATTGCTCTGCCTAATGTTTATGGACAAACCTGCAGAGCCTGCTCCTTAACCTCCTTCCCCCACCAACATATTTCAGGCTGTCATTTTTTTCATTTTTTTTTTTTTTTTTGCAAATGCACATGTTCCATTTAGGGCCTCGCTATGCCCCAAGGAACCTTAGAACAGCAGAACTTCAGCTGAAAATACAATGCTCGGAGAAATTCATTTTTCCCCTTGTGAAAGCACAAATCAGCGTAATGGCCGGCGACCTTTTTAAAAGGCTCACCATTTGCCAGAATGCTGTGTTCAACTTTTCCAGAAAACTGGAGGCTTTATGGATGTGTTTTTATTCAGGACTTTATTGAAGGCTGTAAGAAACATTTGGGCAAAAAAGTGTGAGCAATTAAATTTTATATCTCTTTATATATAAAATATTTCAAAATTGGCAACCGCACAATAGAAAAAAAAAAAGTAATAATCCAAAACTAATCAACAAATCCATTTTCCAAAATAGTCAACAATAATGCTTTTTTTTTTTTTTTTTTTTTAATATATCTGGCATTTTTAATAGAGCTGTCAGAGGGGGGAAAAATCATAAAACTGCTCAGAATGTGGATCCAAATGTAGGATTCAAAAACTAACGCCACATGGACATAACTGAACTCCTGAACATGTTAGGTGTCTTACATTATCATTCACTGTACCTAGCATAGATGAGAGTGTTCTAGAAATGGAAAGAATACCATTAAAATGAAAGTATATATAATGTGGCAAAATATTAATTCAACGTAGAAGTATCCAGCCAAAAATGTAAACGTAAAAAAAAAAAAAAAAAAAACAAATTAGGTACTTTTATCTGTGGTCAAGTTTTAGAATTGAATTAATGTTTACAATTAAATCATGTTTTCACACGAAAACTGGCTTTTATTACTTATTTTAAAATAATTATTAGAAGATGATTTTTGTCCTCGTGAAGTTGCATGATGAATGTGTCGTAGTTTGCTAATTAATTAAAATAATCACATAAATATTTACCAACAGTTAGAATTTGATTAGCTGGATATGTATGCTGGCTATACTGAAATCGATGCTAGTCTGTCCTGGAGATTGAAAATAAAAACCAGCTAACTTCTTTCAGCCCATTATTGTGGGATTTCAGTACGAAGTATTGCTGCATACATGATATTTTTAACATTACTTACTATTTACTTAGATATTCGACTTGTATCAGGTATTATTAAGTTCTACATTAACAGCACATTACGTTTTTTTTTGCTGTACAAACTTTTTTTTTTGCCCTTTATTAAGGACTAAATTACATGTAATAGCCATACGTATACCTATTCAGTTTAAATGACTAGATACTCGCTAAATGTAAATTAAAATGTTACCCATTTATTCATACAGTGTATTCTCATTGGTAATTTGATTGTGTAATAAAATAAAGAGTAAAGTATCTGGATAGCATCCCGTAGCCTTCTGTGAGGTTGAGTTGAGCATGATGAATTATAGCTAGCACAAAAAAAAAAAAAAAAAAATCAGTGGTGGGATGGTGTGATAAATGCCAGATGAAATCAACAAAATAACACGAATGAGTCCAGTCTTGTGACAGTCCCCTAACCATTCTCAGTAGTTTGTCCTGTTTTTGGATTTATCTAATGAAACACAGTGCAGCTTGTCGGTTTCAGTGGAAAGAAAAGTTTCATGATGGCCGGTAATGATCCGAACCACCATCAGTCCACTGATAAATCCCCCAGTGGAAATCTGCGAATGGAAATTTGTAAAATCGCCATGCAGTCTCAGTAGAAAGTGCTGTAAATTCGGCTCAGCCATTGAGTTTTGGGAACGCTTCATGGGTTATAAATCTAGTGCGGGTTGAACGTGAGGCTCATTAGGTCGCATTTTATCAACGGGAGTGAGCGGAAGCACTTTTGAGCAGTGGCAGGATGTCATAAATATTGAGATTGATGTAGATGTGCTTCCAAATTAATAACAGTCCAAGACATCCAGAGGAGCAAAAGCAGCATATGTATTCAGTAAGGGCCTTGCTGATTCATTGTGGAGCAATTTAAAAAGATCAAGTTCTGGACTCGATCGAACTGAAGATCTATGAACTAACAGTCCAAGCGTGTCTCCTCCTGAAGTGTCAGTGGTGATGAATAATACATGGAAATATTCATTATCTAAGATCTGGGGGAATCAGATGCTGGATGTTTTCCTTAGTGTTGAGTTGCTGCACCTTCTGGCCTGGTAAAGCGCAGGAAATGCCTTTCCAGAATGTCTTTCTGAGACTCATCGAGTTTCATCCATGTTGGCAAGTCCACTCATCGAGCCTTAGCTATATTGGCAAGACCAAACTTGAAATTGCTGATATCCCCCGGCTCTCATAAGGAGATAAGCAAGCATACTCTGCGTCAGACTGCGTGTTATCTGAAGTATCTTTCCAGCTCCAGCTGTTTACATATTCAAGATGCGGCCCGGAATCCATCTTATCATACAGGTAGAAGTCTAAGCAGGTGAAATTAACAAGGTTACTCGCTTGACGTCAGCTATTTTCCATTGAGTGATCATAACCCGATGCATGCAAGGAACCAAAAATGTTAGTGGGCGTATCTGAAGAGCATCAGGCCTTTTGAAGTGTAAAACCCACTTGGTGTTGTTAAAATGATTCATTGATGACATGCCGTATGGAAAAATGTTAGGATGATCTGAGAACAAAGATTTCATCTTACAGAAGGCTACATGCCCAAAGGCTTCATCTCCAGTTCTGTAAGTACTAGTATCAAATGTGTATCTAATTGGAAAACTGAGACTCATGGAAATGTTTTGTGGTATCTGGCACCCAGACCTTAGCAACAGATCCTTTAAGTCTTGTAAGCTGCGAGGTGGGGCATTCATAGATCGGACATATTTGTCGAGAACATCGCACACATGCTCGATCGGATTGAGATCTGGAGAAGTTGGAGGTCGAGTCAACATCTGTTCATTTGCTGCCTAATATATCCCACCTCTTGACAGGTGCCACTGTAATGTTATTCATGTCACCTGTCAATGGTTTTAATGTTATAAAAGCACACAAGCATCGACTTTCTCAGCAGCATTTCATTTTCATCGCGCAGGGCTAATACGATTTGTTTAAGCGGTGTGACTTTTCAGCGCTAATCCTGCAGAACAGTTTAACAGCTTCCATTTTATTTATTTTTTCATATCCTATTTTTGTTGCGTCTTAAATTTTACGAGAACCTCCGGTAGACAAGCTGCTGCAAATGGAACAGTTAATGACCATCCTAATAAATCAACACAAATGTATAGACTTAATGGCCTTTTAAAGGACTTTCTTTGGAAATATCTTGTTTTAGCACATTTCTACTGCTATACATGTGAGGAAATCCAGTTTACACACCAATAAATCATTTTCTGATGCGTGCCATTTCACTGGGGGAAATATGGGTCCGTTTTATTTGTGTAATATTTCATCTGTCATGGAGTCGTAACGAATTATAGCAGAAAAAAAACCTTTCTTGACCTGCTAGAAACTATAAAACTATTGACTTTACTTTTATACTAATACAAATTACAATTTGATACATTTTATTAAAGTATTTTTCTATGAAAAGTGTTCACTATGTTTTACAAGTTCTTATAACATAACTAGTTTATTTAAAAAAAAATGAACCATAACCAAAAATTTCTATTATTCATTGTTTTAAAGTACAAAAAAAACCCAAAAACGGTTACCTCCAAAAGTGAAAAGGGAGAAATATTGCACTGAAATGGACAAACATAGTAATTGTACTATGTAACAGCAACTGCTACATGTGTATTGTTTTCATTTGCATTTGATTTACAACTGTAATAAATACATTATGAGAAATATTAATATAAACATATAAATATGAAAACCATGAAAACTAACTATGATGAGAACTGCATCTGTCTTTATACCCACCTTTATTCAGTACAGCCTATGAATTTTTACAGCTGTGGTTTTTTTTTTTGTTTTTTTTTGTACCTAATGTGACCTTTGCAGGAAGGACAGAAAGGGAATAAAAACATGTCTACATTGTTTTCGTGAAATTTATTTGTTTTCTAAAAAGTAGTCATGTCAAATTATGTTTTCATTTTGGCTACAACAGTCTTTTTTGGCCCGCAAAACTTAGCCCCAGTAACAAATGAACTCTTAAACCGGGCTCGTAAAGAAATGATTTGGCAAAATAAAATTAAAAAACTTTTATTATGAACATAGCAAACAAGTCATTTAAAGCACTCTCGGCCAATACCATTTCCATAAATATGTAAACACTTGGGGTGTAACGCAATAACACTCTCTGTTTAGTGATTTAAATGTATCATATCTGTAAATGTATATTCGTATTTAGACAAACATATTTTTAACTTACCCTTATGCTAGCAGTGTTATTATTAAAATCTCACTCACACAGTTTCTGTTTTTGTTTATTCCTACCTGTAGTGTTTTCTAACAAATTTAGTTTAAGTCTATTTACTACAATACATAAATAAATGTGCAACCTAATTTAAACCACCGCAACCCTGAACAGGCAGTTACTAAGGATGAACACACATTTTAAATACAGACTACAAACCACATCCAGTTCTACAGCTGAACACTGGAGCAATGCGGCGGCCATCTTGGACAACGGGAACCTCTTTTGTCATTAAGCACAATTTGCCACCACTCCGCCCTCACAGGCCCCACCTCTCAAAGTTTTACATCGGAAATTTACAGTCAAAAGCTGAAGCGGTAGAGATGATAACAAAGTTCCATGTCAGCTACTGTATATACTGTTTAAAAAATGGATTATGTAGCTTAATGTAATTCGTAGCATGAACTGTAGGCTCCACAATTCTGGGATCAGATTGTAAATCTGGGATTTTTATTTATTTATTTAAAATTGGAAATAAAGAGAAGGTTTTTAGAATTTTTAAATATATAGAAATTAAATATTCATTGTCTTGAATATTTTATATTCAAGATGCTGCACTATTTCTAGGGCCCTAAGCAAATTGGTGATATTAACCATGCTAACCACGTTCTACTGAAGGTCAGATTCTCCCTCATGTCTAATCACTTGTATTGAACACTCCAATGGATTTGATCTAAAAAAAGATCATGAAGTCTTTGCACACTTGCCAGCTCATGCCTTTAAAGCAAAATGGAGATGAACCAAATATTAAGAAACTCGGAAATACATGTAAATATTTCCAAGATTCTACTTTTCAGTCACGTTGTTGTCAGTAATATAATTTTCAACAATGAAAATTGTGTTAAATTAGAAAACGTTCACTAGTGATCTCAAATTTTTGGAGGCCACAGTGGCACTGTGGGCATTGCTCATGTATTTACAGAAAAGAATTAGAATGATGTAGACTTCTATTTCTTATTGGCTATGTTAGCCTTGTAGCTCCTGCGTAAACATAAAGCTGTTATATATATATATATAACATTTCTAAGGAGAAATTTACATAATTTTTTTTTTCTCCCACTACATTTTATTCTCAGACACTCTGATTGATGCTTCAACAGGATTCTCATTCGATTTGGGTGACTAAAGTATCTGACAAATTCATATATGAAAATATAAAAGTTGTAGGTTGTAGATACTGAAATTGTAAAAAAAAAAAAAAGAAAAAGAAAAAAAAAAAAGAGAAAAAAAGTAAGATCAACATTAAGGAAAAAAAAAAGATGGCCTCTCTGTTAAAATCACAGGGCGTGTTTGTTGTTGTTGTTATAGTTGCTGTTTTGTTCACAGATAAATTCCCAGATATGACAAAGCTGCATCTTGGCTTTTATTTCTTCTTCTTTTTTTTTTTTTTAAATCTTTCCAGGCACACTTTCCGGGACAGCTTCGGTTACTGTCACAAAGATTAAACCACATCTGAAATATATTTGGCAAATCGTAGGCCTTTACGCAAAACACATGGCCTAAAAGACAACGTTTTTTTTTTTTTTTGCCTTTTCAACATTCCGGGATCTTCCGCCTTCTTTTCGGTAAGAAGACAGCGCCATGATTTGTTTTAAAAAATGATTTTATTGCTTGTCCAGTGTTACCATGAGGTTCCCGGTTTGTAGCGTCGTTTTTGGATTATGCCGTCGATTCGAGGTTGTGCAAACTGGCTGGTCTCGATTGTGTGTTGTTTCATGTCCTTAAGTTTGCTTGAGCTTAATAAAAATAAGATGTCTTCGTAAACCGTGTCTTAGGTTTTAATCAGCATTCTGTGGCAGTGTTTAAGCAACGTTCAAGATAGCTTAATAGAATCCGTACAGCTGGATACATTTTAAGCTACACATAAGGCTGGAGAAATATCTGAAGGAAACAATTTTGAAAGGCTTGTCTGTGATGGACAGTGGGCTAAAAACGGCAGGGATGTTCATACGAGCCAACAGTCATACAGCAATGCCTGCAGCCGAATAAGCCATAATTATCTGTGACATGGCTGTCATTTCACTCATATAGTGATTTCTTTTGCCTGGTCGGGATAAGTCATAAATCATACAGCAGGCCAGTGGCAGTTTCGCCAAAGAGCTGTTATTCCTTGCGGATTTAAGATGGCTGCAACATTCTAGACAGGAATTAGGAGCTCAATGGTGTAACTGGAGACAGTGTGTGAAAAAAGCTGCTGAAGGATCTGAACTCCACTGAGTTTTATGACCACCATCGGATACGCTGCGTCTAAGACGGCAGATCGTAAAATATCCGTGTTGACGTAACCTCTGCTCCTGTTGATATGGAACCAATTTTCTGTTCCAGGATGGAGAATTTTCCTAAACCTTGTGGAACAACTGTCAATTCGAGTAACAGCCTTGTTCGCATTAAAAGTGTGTCATTAAATTTAAGATATTATAGCAAAAGGGAAACAAAACAAAATGTGACCTAACGTATGCAAAGTATGTTGTTCATCCATCCATCCATCTTCTACTGCTTACTTCTTTTCAGGGTCACGGGCAAAGTATATTGTTTTCTATCCGAATTCAAATCGCTTTAAAAAAAAATTTAAAAAAAAAAAAATGATCAGCACCTCCATAATGAATATTCAGTGACGTTTGGGCTCTAAATCTGTATAATTCATCCTTTCAGTAATAGAATTACTTTTTCAGAGGAAAAAATAAACAAATTGGTGGTTTGAGTTTTGAGGTCCAGGATTAGCTCAGAGTACACATTTCCAGCTGATCAGGCATGAAGACCACAAAGCCTTTTAGTAAATAATGTCTTTAGCGTAAAGTTCTACTGCTGGAAAGATGTATTAAGGAGGAATAAAACATTTCAGGACCTGCTGTTATTGGAAAAGGATCGACGACCGGGTTGTGTGATGTGGCCTGACGTGACGCGGGATTACTCTTCCCACTCCGACATTGATTCTTTTCCTTTTACAGTATGGCCCAAGGTTTTCATTATTCTCACACGACAGCAGTTTGCCTGTGATTATTTTTAAAAATAGAAATGTATAATAGAAACACAAAACTGTTTTTATCCAGTGGTTACATTTAAAACCACCAACCAAAACGTACAAACTTTTAGAAAGATCACATGGTGGGACCTGCAGCACTAATCTCATCAAGGACAACAAAACATCATCAAGATATTCTCAAATCCACAGAGGACAGGAGCAAGATCGCTAGTTAATAATGTTAGCTATTATCGAACGCGCTAATTCAGCATTAGCTGATTGCTTGTGGCTAATGTTGGCGATCTAACTGCTAGCTACCTAGCTAAGGTTATTCGTTTAGACACAGGATTTAAAATGTCAGTGCTGATTTATATCTTGCTTATGTATGTAAAACAGGGTATAGACCATTTTTTGACATACTTGTAGTATATATAACAGACATTATACTCCTACAGGTATATATAAGTCCTACAGCGTGTGTTTGGTAGCAAGCTAATCTTCCCAGAGTGTTCTCTGTAAGTGCCATAAAATTCACAAAAAACAGCATTAAGAAACGTTTACTCGTTAGCAAGTAATAAGATGCGAAGCGGATCAGGCTGTGTTTGTGTCACAGTTTTATTCTATATTCGTGTTAGAATTTTATGTACAAAATGATTGGCAACATTTTACAAAAGACACAACTGAAATCAAACTAATAGTGCTACACTGAATTAAAAAAAGAAGTCATTTGATATGTATATTGTGCATTTTTAACCACTATGAAAGAAGCATTTCGTAATATGGTGTAGGAATTATATGAATTTCAAAAATACACAAAACTTATCCCCACAATAATAGCAAAAACAAACAAGACTCAAACAAGATCTCAAGATCTAAAATTCATTTAGATAATAATGAATAGTTGTTGTTTACAAAGCTTGCTTTTTTGTCCTTGGTTAAGTATTAAAATGTGTGTGGTGTCTTCTGCATGAACGTGTGAACCAGGACATCTATTACCTACCAATCACAGCATAATGAATACAAAAGCAGCTTGATTATCTTTGGATTGATTACTGAATATAGGTTATGGTATCTAGAGTGGATTACGTCACAAAGTGTATGATAATGTGTGTACAATAAAATACAAATAAAAAAGTAAAGAAAACAATAGAAGCAAACAAATTCTGCCCAAAATGTGAGACATAACGTTCAACATATTTGATAACAAGGCTTCAAGGCTCAAAATCTTTTGTGCAGGGTTCACAGTTTAAAATATAAGTACCTTTCCAAATGATCCAAAGAAGAAGGGTAGTCCTAATAACCTAGATGTTTACAAAGAGGCAGGGGAAAATGAAATAATGATACATTCGAGAGGAATTCTGGTAATTTCCCAACACATTCTGGACTGATATGACTATATACATTAGTAATGATTCGTACTTTGCTGGATAGTGTACCATTCGTAAAATCACTCCAATTAGAGTCCTCTATCTTAAACAGCTCACCCACACACACACATACACACACACACAAAAAAAAACTACAAATGTTGGTCTGAAACATACATAGAAATATATATATATATATATATATATAGGCTGTATATAAACAAAAGGAGCGTTTTTGGGTTGCTCATATGTGCAAGTTCATTCAAAAGTAGGATGGAAATGTTGTTTTGGCTGCTGGATTATTTGAAGACTTTTTCGTAAGTAGGGCACTTGTGGCTTTGCAGTTTCTTCAAGGTCTTTTTGAACTCCTTGTTGGATTTGTCCCACTTGTGGATGCTGGTGATGAGGTACTGCCTGTCTGTCTTGCGGCCCATAATGAGGTACGGGCTGCTCAGGTTGTCCAGCTGCGAGCAGGGACAGTCAGCGCCGTTCTTCAGATACAATGTGAGGGTTTTCAGGTCTTTCTTTTTTAGGGATCCCATTTTCACAGCCTTCTTTTTCTTCTGCAAGATCACCTTGCGGTCCGCGTTGTCCCGTTTCACCTCCTTGATTTTGGTCTTGATGGCTGGAGGAAAGAACACAAAGATGAAGCTGAGTCAGTTTTACGAAATCGTATATGCTTGGGAAAGAGAGCGTGACGGACAGGCAAGAGCCTCGAGCAAACTTTGCTGAACTCCTAGACATTACAAAAAAAAATAAAAAATCTTTTAGTTCTTGGAAGGTTTCGATGATCCATTTTTCAGAGAACCCTCCCTCCATGCCTAAAAGACAATATTGGAAGACCTGTACTGCTAGGTAGGCCAATAGTTTACCGTATATGCTTAAAGTACTTAGGGTCCAGCAAAACATTTCGGGAAGCAGAAAGTCACTGAATCCCCCTTGGGATGTATGTCAGGCTTAGAAATGCTAAACAGAAAACAGGAGTTGGGTTGCAGGGGGCGTGGGAGTATGGGTCACACAGAGCTCTAGTCAGTGCCAGACCTCCAAAGGGAGAGGACAACCCTGGAGGAAGGAATGGGGAGGGGGTCAACAAGGGAGCATGTAATCAATATCAAGAGTCCCAGAGCTCTTCATAATGACCCAGGTATCACTGTCTCAGGCCCTGTCAAGTTTAAGAGTCTTCATCGGGATAAAGCCTCAGCCATGTTAATCAATCTGCCCTTGCTTTTCCCAGGGGGGACAGGAATGTCACAAATTGCTGCCCTCTCTGCCTTGTCTTCCTCCAGATGGAACTTGATCTGTAACTTGACGTAAGTCTTGTCCCATGTATGATACATGTATTTGAAGTAGATAAGAATCAGTACTTCTGCAGTTAAAGTCTTTCTTACTGAACAGGAGGAGTAACAGTTTTTCTCTTATATTAGACTTGGTCACTGAATAAAGATGTCCAATAAGCCTAGATTAGCATTGCTAATAATATACTTGATATTCTTCAACTTCACGTCCCACACTTGAATGCAAAAACAAGTTTTAACGACTGTACTCTGCCTTTGTAAACTGCAACAGACAACTCACATGAACTCTTATGAAGATGGAATGCTGAAATTCTGGGAAAAACTCTGCTTCTTGGAAAGCCACCTCCTTGCATTAATCTTATAATCTTTTCATTTGCTTAACCTTCTGCTGCTCATGAGTCATCTCTGGGGGTGGTCTTGCTCATTGCTGTAAGTACATTTCAGGTAAGTTTACTTTTGCTCCAATGTAATACCAAAACATAACATGAAATATGTCTTTGGAATTATGTCTGACACTCCTGTGAACCTCTGGAGGAATTCATCCCAATTAGTCAGCCTGCACTCAAGAACCCATTAAAAAAAGCTTTCTATGGAAAAACATATGAATTATGATTTACTGCTAATTAGCCTTTAACAAGCTGAGTAGTCTCCATCAGCTGTCACCATGCAGACCACAGTGAAACTAAATCCTTCCTGTGTGGTGCTGAAAGTACACTAATGAAACACAGCTTTTTCCAAAAAAGATGTATTTAGACTTAATTCTTTTAAAAAAATTAAAAATTACACTATACAATGAAAATTGAGAAAATTTTTCATTCATCTTCATTCATTCATCTTCAGTAAGTGTTTTATCCTGGTCAGGGTCACGGTGGATTCCGGGAACACTGGGCCGGATGGGGGAATTACAACCCGGCTGGGATGCCAGTTTATCACAGAGTACCATGTACACACATTCATACATAGAGGCAATTTAGCGTCATCAGTCCAACCACTGGTATGTTTTTTGGAGGAAACTGGAGATCCTGGTGGAAACCCACCCCATGACAACGTGTGAAAGTCCACACAGGTTGTAACCCAAGCTCGGTAATGAACCAGGGACCCTGGAGCTGTCAGGTGTATCACCGTGACTCCCAGGAAAACATTTTATTCGAGAATTTCATTGAAGTTCATTATGTATTTGGAACTGATTATTGAAAATAGTGAGTGGTGAACATGGTGCATTGCATTCAGAAGATATAGTTGACTATTTCAATGAATCAAATGATACTACAAGTGCTTCAGCACATACCAAATTAACACCACGATAAGCACGGTCCAATGTTCAGGAATTAACTTTACACATGGAAAGGATTAAGGGCTTGATCTGCAGTTTCAGCTCCATAAACAGGCTTTCTGAAAGGGCTTAATGTTTAATGGAATAAATGCATTGGTCAAGCTTCAGAGTTCTCAAGTCAGGAACGTTCACCTTTCTGGGCTTTAAATTCTGCCTGAACCCTTGGTTGAACTCTCTACGCAACCCTGTGGCATTTGTAACTGTAATCCGCATAGTCGCAGTGCACTTAGCTGCAAAGCCACAATTGAAATACTGCCCTCACTGTGTTAATACCCATAATACCAAATAGTTCCTTTCCAGTGGTTCTAATACAGCGGAGTTAACAGAGTCCATGCTCAACAAGTGCAATGAAGTATTTCACATGGAATCCCTGGGAAGCAAATGGGAGTTTAGACTTTCCCATTGGGATCCCTAATGAATTTATGATTTGACCTACAATTTGACCAAATTATGTAACTGAATATACATTGTTTTTCCAAATCACTCACATTCATTTTCCTGATAAGACTTATAAACATTTATGCCTAAATTTGGCACTAAAGATTATTAAAAAGTGATGTAGAACTCTGATCTCTGTCCAAACATTGCCTGTCACCCCAAATAAGAACATTATCCTCGATAGTTCTTTTAAATATTTATTTCGTCAACTTTCACTTCAGCAGCTGGAGACCACTCGATTCGTAGCAGATCGTTTACAAAAGTAAACAAGGAAAAAGGAACCCAAACGCTGATAAGTAGCACAGAAAGGGAAGAATGTTTTGAATGAAGAATGATTGAAGTCCTGCATGTTTCCAAAGTCATCTGGAATATCTAGCCACCTGACTAATATCTGGATGGGTTGGGAGATTGTGGTTGTTTGGATGGTTTGGGAGATTGCGGATGAATGAGGACCTGTGAGATTAAGAAAGAAACTCTGCAAGGAGGGTCTGGAAGACTTTCAGAAGTGGAATCTGGGACTGAATCCTGGTGGGTCTTCAAGAGCAGGACAACCCTATATTGTACCCATAAATGCTTCCAGAGATTTAGCTTTTAAACTCCATCTCTGTTCTCTGACTTGGCATTCTATGCTGTTGCGGGACAAGAGGCAGACTTGCAGACGGATCAGATAGTGTCATAAACCCAGCAGGGGATGTCGGGGATGAAAACAGTCCCAAACACAGCTTCCTTTGCAGCCTAAGATGCTTAAATGTGTGCGGAATCCAAAGCGTATGGATGGCCAAGCCGAAGAATCGAAAATTTAACTGAAAAAGAAAAAGCCCAATAACCCCAAAAAAAAAAAAAAAAAAAAGAGGAAAAAAAAAAAGAGGAGGGGAAGGCCCCCCCATTGAGGTTTGGTTAGGAAGAGGGATCATAAAACCCAGGCCTGGACATGAACTGCATTCCCCATAAAACCATTGCTGTTTATTAGCAAAGTGTCTGTAAGTGAGTCTGGACAGTTTGTCAAGAACAAACGCTCTAAGAAGGACTGTTGGGTTTTTGTTATCTCCCATGGTATTTGAAATGTCTGTTAAGCTGCGTTTCCACCGAAATTACCCGGAACAATTAGTCCCATTAACTTTTTTCAGGGGACCATTTGGTTCCTCCAGACCTTTGTTGTCCATGTTTCCATTGCAGTCTAAAGTAAGGTGAAGATAGGGTAAATTATGCTACGAAGTATGCTACAATCAAACTGATAATTGACACAGTAAGCAAGTAAGCTGATTTTAATGAGGTAAAATGTTTGCTCAGCTCATAAAAACACGTAGCAGGCTCTGATTAGAACACGAGTTTCTCTCTGCATTGTTTTTCCTTTGTGAACAACGCCCAGCTCGCTTAACCAGCTCGCTTGACTTGATATTTTTAAGTATACTTTTTCAGTGCAGGTCGCCGTTTCCAGTTCCTGCTGTATTTTGTCCTCGGCATAAATTCTTAATAAGGCCTGAACCTCGTCGTCGGTCCATCTGTCGAATTTTTTAAGAAACTCCATTGTGTTGATTCGAATCGTAATAAACAACTGTTACGGTATGCACCGCAATAGACTTCTAAAAATACTGCATGCATTCAACCGATCAGCATATTTAGCGCTGATATTAACTTTATATTATATTAACTTTGAAAATGTAGCGCCTCCCGATATAGACTTTCTGAGGGGAACTTAATTTAGACCCTGGTACCTGTGGTGGAAACACACGGAGCACCTCCAAAAGTCCTGAGTTCCCGGGGAAAGTTCCTGCGGTGGAAACGCGGCTCTACCCAGCTCTTGCTTGAAACTTTGTATGGGGTAATGTCTTTGCTTAACCACAGGGTTAGCCCCTAGGTCCTTACTAATACATTTGTGAAATTTGCAACAGCACAATGAGCAACAAAAGTAGAATTTGTGAAGAATCACAGCCTTTGCATCCAGTAATCAACATGTGGGTGCATGAACGTAAAAGTCGCTTGACTTTTTTGAGCTTGCTTTTTGACTGCAGTTTAGTGCTGCCTCAACGTGGGTTCCATCTTCCATTCGCCTTCACGCAGGGATAACGTTGCGTTATCGAAGCTCTGCCATATACCAAATGTCTTTCTTGTTCACTGAACATGGACCCTATTAAGGATGTAAAATAACAGTGTACTATAAGCTATGTAGTGCTCTATATGACTAAGTTAGGTTCAGCAGCAACAGGAGTGACTTCGATAAACGCCCATTTGGAAATCGGTAACAGGCGAGATTTAAAAATCTAAGACAGAAACCTTTGTTGTAATTCGATCTGTAATGAGATAAATGAAACATAGTGTTCAATTAACGTTAAGGAGAATCCTTACTCCCTCAACGTGTGGTTCACATTTCGTATCAGCGCGGCTCGATTGGAACCTCAACTGAGGTGGTAATGAAAAAGTACCAGGTACTATCCACAGTGGAAAGAACCCCAAAAAGCGAGCAGAGTCTAGTCGAGCCGTACCGTGTGGTGGATAAATGCCATTTGTGAATACATCGCCAAACCCATACTAGACAAAACTGTTCTCACCAACGTAAAGCCATGCCCAGTGGGTTGGTGCAGGGCATTTTCAACAAAAACATTTTAATGCAAACCAGGTAACTGGTCAGTGATGACAATTCGTCATGAATCGACAAACCACTGGCAAACCACTCCCGCTTTCTCTTCCTGACAATAACTGGCTTTAGAGCTCAGCCCAGGGGGTCACAGAGGGGGTTGCCAGTGGGCTTGGTTTACACAAAGCTGTCCAGAGGAAAGATGGCAGCTCACCAAAGATGGCTTAGCCCCTTCGAATCTCTGTCTGAATGAGGCTTTATGGTTTTCTAAGAGGCAAACCAAAACCAGCATTTGTTTTCCTCTTGGGAGGAGAGCAGGAAGTGCTTGGTGCAGCACTCTCCTTTTGTTGAGGTAACTCCTGCTGGGAATGGCCCTAATGGCAGGAGTAATGTGCTGTTTTAACAGCTATGGTCAGTGGCTATCCCTCAGAATTTGTGGATTAACTCAGATTTCGAACAAAAAAAAAAGTCCAAACATTTTCTGTCAAATGTGACCTGGAAGACCAGAATGAAATAGTGGCCCAAGAGTGGAAGTGATCAATTCTTTTGAGTCTACCAATTTATTTATTTTTTTGCTTTCCTTAGAAACTTGGAGGGCTGGAGTGAATGCTAATGCGGAAGGTCTGGATGTCTAAGCCTTCACATATGTTTGCAAAACCTTGGCAGCAAAAAAGAGTAAGAGTCTAAAAAACAAAGTGAGAAAACTAAAGTGAAAAACAGTGTTTGGAATAGTGAGGATTCCCAAAAATATTTGCTCAAGCTAAATCTCATGCTAAATATAGAGTTTGGTGTATTACTCATCTGCACCATTCGTAAGCAACTGTACAACTGAAATACACTGCACTACATCTATTTGCTGGAAAGATATCAACCTAAATCTCCTTTGACCCCTGCACAAAGGTCAGCTCTGGTGCTGTTGCCACATCCACTGGACCAGACAGGAAAACAAACATCCCGATTTACAGCTCTGAGTAGTGGCCAAATAAAAGGTTTTTAGACCTGTGTGAATTACCTCAATTCATTAGTCACAGAGTAGTGGTCTCTAAAAGGGTCATCCACACCGTGACATGGATTTACAGGGGTTAAAAGGAGCCCGCAGCTGTTATTGTAAGCACCGAAGGCAGCAGTATTGTTCTATTGTAAAACATGAGCGTGCTTAGCACAGTCAGAGAAATCCTGTCAAAACAAGTCCCACGCAAGGACTTTCGAAATATACGTGTACTGAAAAAGTGGTGAAATTGAATAAAGATCGCAATTAAGATCCTGCGCTGTTGATCGGAAATAGTGTGAAAAGGCACCCTTTTAGTCTATTACAGTACTTACATAAACGTTTCTAAGTCAAGCCGAATGAATGTATCGTTTTCTTTCCACATGACTACTGACTAAAGATCGGCTAGTAAAACGAGGGTGATGAAAAGAACACTTTAGAAAGTCTTTGTTGTGCAGTGAAGGGAAAGAAGGGAGGAACGTTTACTCAGTAACTCGACGACTAGACATGAACGGGTCAGGACAATGGTCGCCCCGCCGATATCATTATGGAGTAATTTATGCAAATGACACAGTTATGGATATTGTGAAATAGAAGGGGAAAAAAAGCAGTTCTACGATCAACTTTCTATATATTAACAATAAGCATGTGGTGATGCAGTGAATGGTTCGCGTGCTTTCTGGATTGATGTACATCCACTTATCGCTACTTACAACTAATAACAGGATTTGGGAATGCGCTGCACTTGGAAATGTTTTTGGCTCGGCGTCCAGCAGGAATGTAACGTTTTTTGGCTGTCTTGAAAGTGGCATCTCAGTTTTCACCGCAAAATGAGCTTGTGTGTGTGTGTGTGCGTGTGCGTGTGTGTGAGAGAGAGAGGGGTGTTTCGAAGCACTTACCAAACTCGCTGGCGCACATGTGCTCCAGAATAGCATCGGTTTTCATTTCGTTGTCGCATGGTGGGCAGACCGGCGAGTAACCTAAGACAGAAAGCGAGGCACAATGTCAGGGCCAATATGCTGCATAGAGACACCTAATCAGCATCATGGGCCATGGTAATTGAAACCAAATGTCTTTCCTCTCCGTTTCCTTAAACCTCTCATTGACATCCTCGGGACTGTCCGGAAAAGTTGGCGTATGAGCGTAAACGGCAGGGACAAACTTTACAGTCTTGTGATTGGAGGGAAATGTAAAGGAAATTCAGGCTGTCATTTGGCTTGTAATCCACCTGTCCAATCACAACGCAGGAAGTCAGTCTTAATGCAGCTTCATCTGGTACCAGCTCTTTCCTCCCCCACGTTTACAACTACGCATCTCAATTCTAAAACAAGAGGATGCATTTTTAGGATCGGAATCCCGCTTAATCCTGCTTTCCTCCACAATTCTCTCAAAATCTCTCGGTCATGCTAATTAGCAGTAGACAAACCCAAAACCACATCATTTACACATGTATGTTAACAGCTGTTCTTTGGTTTACTGTGAAAGGAGCAGAGTTTTGAGACAAGACCCTAAAGACCCCAGGCCATCTGTAATTATTAGAAACATTAAGCGTAAGAGGCCCCCTGAGGTCACGGAAAGTGTAATAATACTAGTAATAATAATAGTTTATAATAAGACTGAGATTGCAGCTCCTTATCTCTGTGTTAAGATTTCAATCATTCTTTGATTAGCTTCGGTTATCTTTGTTGTCCTGTTTGTGTGGTCACTTCTCTTATCAGTAGCAGCTCTTCTGGCAAATCCTTGTGAAAATTTTTCACGGCAGGTCAGGCTGTGAAAAGGGGGAAAAATAAACAGTTTCCAAGTTGTCTTTCACACCAATTAGCACTAATTACGGGGAGAGAACGAATTCCAGATTACTCGGACCCCCATCTCAAATGAATCCATTCCCATTGGAAGCTTGACTATATTTTGAATAGCTATCCAATATGAGCATGCTGAACAATTCTGTATCTATTCCTTCTCATGCCAAGAGCGCATGTTTTTTTTTTGTTTTTTTTTTTTCCCCTCCCCACATCAAGTGCTAAGTATGCTAAGTTTATTTTCCAGTTCCATGAACTACGCACACCAGGCTGTAGATCTCAGATTATTCCTGGAGCCCCAAAGCATGCAAGGCTTCCATAAATGTCTATCTGCAAGCTTCTCGTTTATTTAAAGTTCTGTGTAACGCATTGAAACCCCATTCCACTGAGCGAAAATAGACGCCGTTTGCAACTTTTATTCATATTTCTTCTGCTTTAGCAGAGCACAGACTCCATCCTGCTAGAAGTTATTTATGCATCAATGAACTGGGAGTGGTGTGGGGGAAAAAAAAAAAAAGAAATGAAGATAGTTTCAATATTTAGACCTCACAACGCGTTAAACATCAAGAGGACAGCATTAAACGCCATACTGCACTGCGATCTTTTAGAAAAGAGCTTATTTTTAACCAGAATTAGCACACTAGCGCACTACGCACTAATGTTCAGTGTGATTTGAAACCCCCAGGAGAGCAACTTTAATCAACGCCTCGCTTAATCCTTAACAAAATTCGTGTTCTAAAGTACCACAGGAAGTACCACCCTGCCTTGCACATGACGGAGTCAACGTATATAACACACGGCTCCTCTATTCTGTGCATGTGGTCGAATTTGTTTCAGCTTGCTTTGTTGTTGTTTGGTTTTTTGGTCTCAAATTCCTCCTCCTTCTCGACGAATGCTTGGAAATACCCACACAATTTACGAGACAGTTACATCAACTGGGTGTACTTTCCCTCGTTCTCGCTTGTTCCATCAATTTAGACTTTCCGTAGAACCCCTGCCTACTTCCACCGACTGAAGCGCACAAACGCCACGGGATTCTGGGACAGACTTTCCT
>CM022773.1:17994387-18135755 GCA_012411365.1 Ameiurus melas | reverse complement strand
CTGGCTGATGGTGCACCTAAATTGCATGTTGAAATGGAATTAAGGCCAGTTCACACTGGACACACATTACAACCTTCCAACTTCCAGCTCACTGGCCACACTACCCTTATATAACCTTTATATCGAATTTGCTTCAAGTGAAGCATAAACTTCATAGAAATCCTATTAAAGTCACAAAATCACACTTTCTGTACTCTGTGCACTTTATTTAAAAATCATAATCGACAAAGAGTTCATAATGTGCAACCTGTAGCTGCATAGCAAAACAACTACACCAGTTATTACCAGTATATCCACATATACCTGTTATCCACACTGTCCTACTGTCGGCCTCGTGACATGCTTTTAGGTGAACACTACAGACAAAACAGACCCAGTAATGAAGCTTCAAGAGCCAATGACACTTATTAATGTGTAATTAATTGTACTTTTTAATAAAAAAATATTTTGCTGTGAGCTATAAACTGAGGAACAATTTTGCAGGAAACTAAGGAGTTAATGAGCAGCACTGAGTGCAGGGTATTCCGGTATCTCTTGAACTAGGCTTATTCTATTAATTATTGAATATTAAACAGTTACTATTTCTGTCAAAACAAATAAAAAATGCTGCAAATGTAAATTCACATATTTATAACTGACAGTTGAATGCTGGAGTTGAACAACTAGCATATATTATACGTGAAAAGGAAACATTAAAAAAAAGATAAATGTGTGTGTGTGTGTGTGTGTGTGTGTGTGTGTGTGGGGTGTGTGTGGGGGAGAGAGAGAGAGAGAGAGAGAGAGGCTGTGACACTATTATATCATTATATTGACACCTATTTTACTCTACGTCTCACACATCCACTATCATACTCTTTCACAAACACCATACTTGCAAAGCATTATAAAACCCAGTCATTTTAGTTGATCACAACATGTCTCTCTGTTCTGAAAACTGCAGGCAAAGCAGCCTGCAAATCTGCATTATGGATATGATGACATACAGTATAGTCTCAGTTGTATCAGTCGTTGAAGACAGTGATGTTGACCATTCTTGCCCAGAATCCACTACAGTATTACAGAAAAAAATTATAGCGTCTTCCAATCCCGATCAGTGTCAAAGTGTTGATTTTGTATCCAAAGTCAAATCAAAAACACAAAAGTCAGCAGTGTGTGTCACTCTGCATTCACTCTCCATGCATTACTATTGGGTGGGGCTTGGGAAATATTATGTAACAGTCTCAACACATTAACTATTTTGCTATTCTCCAGGTTTCATACCTTCTGCCTAAAAACTTTGCTGAAGTCAAGGTCATGCTTTTCTACAAAGGTGCTGCAAAGCTCCCAGAAAACCCACCCACTAAAGGATTCTTGGACTGAAAAACCAAGTGAGGGATTAAGTGAAAAATCAAGCTAGGAATCAAGAAGTGAAGTGAAGAATAGAGTGAGGATTCCAGTAAAGAATCAACTGAAAAGCAAAGCTGTAATCCTGTTTAAACAAATCTCAATTTTATAAACTGATCATTGGGGAGAAATAATATTGAAAATAAAGTTTTCAAATCCCAGATTATTCTATACAATCATATATTCCACTGTACTCTCTTTCAAGATAGTACAGGCAAATGAATAGAGATTTATAGTGAATGCAGGGATTTTTATCTGAAATTCATATAGTGCTCATTTGTTTTTCTGTACTTTACATGTATTGTAGGTTTCTTTTTGGACTTTTCCTTAACTTTTCATGCAGTTGACACTATCAGTGATTGTGATACTTTACAGTCTTTAGTACACTGTTCATCATAAAAGAATGATTCATCAAAATAACTTCATCAAAGCAAATTAATTAACTAACAAGTAGCTAGTGTGCTATCATGTTGTGTTTTTTTTTTTTTTTTTTTTTTTTTGCTTTTCTTTTAACTTTTATTTCATGTACCTAGTTTAGGAGGTTACTGAATCTGAATCACATATTAGTACAAGTAATATAATCATGTTTCTCTTATAACTGGTAATACTTACATAATGTGGTTTGATCTGGGGATTTATTTGTGGTGGGGTGGGGTAGATTTTAGCATGTACAAAGTTAAATGAAATAAAAAGTTTAAGATATTGCTATGTGATGAAAGAATTGTGTGATTTAAAAAAATATCTTAATTTGCATGTCTGTTGTATCTCAGTCGGAGGTGGGGGATTTATATATATATAAATGTACATTTTATGGTAGACTATTAAAAAGCTGCAAATTTTTACCTGATCTAAACCTTAAATTTTACTTTCTTTGTGTAAGCTAACGTATTTAGGATGATTCAGTTATGTTATTTTTGACTTGAGCAAATTCTTTTAATTTATATGTTACCACATGAAGCACATTTTAAACTTTGTTTGATTTACATAAAGTAACATTTCTGTGAAGCCAGTGTTAATTTCTTCCTTTGTCTTTTCACTTAACTAACACTAGTCAGTAATATTCATCATTGATCCTACAGCCATTTTCAGGCTTATGCTTTCATTGTTTAGGATCTACATACCACCATGGCATACTATTATAATACCAGCAAATACAGACCGAAAACATTCAAACAACTTTAAAACCACAACAAGTTAACCATTTTCATGTTTTGGCCATAATCTTACACAATTGTCACAATTTTCATTTTTTTTGGTCAGATTTCAAGTACAAAGTAAAAGTGGAGAATTACACAGAATGAACGTTTTAGGACTATAACAGCTTAAGTGGACAGTTGATCATCAAATAACAAACTTCTAAATACTCTTTCCTAAATACTCTTTGAAAGACTCTTTACATTTATTTTTTGTTATGTTTTGCTCTCTTTTTGCATGTGAGGGCTAATTGCTTCAAAAAAAAAGTTATCATAAAACGTGGCTCGGTGTTAGCATGTTTCATTACTACCACTAGTTTGGTGTCGGGTGTTATCATGTTTGCAGGACTACCACAAGTTTGGTGTTGCTAGCCAAGGGGAGACACAACTAAGCTATCATTTCGCGCCTCCTGAACAGGCGGTGGGGGGGTGTTTTTTTCAAATAACTCCACCTGAGAGGAATGAATTCTTGGATTTATGATTTTATTCTGACGCTAGGTAGTGAGTCGAGTAACAAACTTAGGAATGCGTGGGAAACGGAGTAGGAGGTACAGATAAGTGAGGAGTGTTGGGAACATGCTATAGAGAGGGTACAGCCTACCACTTCTTGTGCTCGTCTTTGGACTTACAGTATACAGTTCAAAGTTTTAAATTAGAGTCCATCTGTCCAAGTCGAAAAGGTCTGTGATGTATCCGGATGTAGAGGACAAGTGTGATAAATACCATGGCTCTCCCTGTCATCATGGCCATATGTTTTTTTTCGTCCTGATCTCCATGGTTTTTGGTCTGTTTTTTTTTTTACAATCATGTCCACTATTCTCAGGGTATATTTAAAGCCTTGTACTGTCACGTATCCGGAAACCCGGGACTTCAAGTCCCATCAGCCACTGCAGTACACCACGACCACATGCACCTGACTCACGTTTTTGTTAATTAGCACCATTGTGTATTTATAGTCCTTGTCTGCACTTTCTCCTGGTCTTTCGTTGTTGTAGACTCACGTCACTTCTGTCTCCGTGTGTGTTTCTTGCCACAGTGTTATGCCCAGTTGTCCTAGTGTTTTTGTTTCATTTTGTGTGTTTAAAATAAATATTTAAAATCTGCAATTGCTTCGGCCTCCATTCGCCAAACGTGACAGAACGAAAGACCGTGACTACGAGGCAGTAGATTTTTATTTATTTATTTTTTCCGGATTCAGCAGTTTGCTCCCACCCGCCCCCCCGATGGGTCTCATGGATTCCCCTCTGTTCGCGGACCTCAAGGATTCCCCGCTGTTCAGCTACCTCAGAGTCGCGCAGCCGGGTGAGTCCTGTGCAGGAGGTCTCTCCGCCCCGCTATGTGTGTGAGGACGCTCCAGCTCGGGCGGACTCATGAATTCACCTTTTGCCGGACCTCAAGGATTCCCCGCTGTTCAGCTACCTCAGAGTCACGCAGCCGGTGAGTCCTGTGCAGGAGGTTTCTCCGCCGCCCGCTATGTGTGTGAGGACGCTCCAGCTCCGGGGCGGACTCATGAATTCACCTATGTTCGGACCTCAAGGATTCCCCGCTGTTCAGCTACCTCAGAGTCGGCGCAGCGGTGAGTCCTGTGCAGGAGGTCTCTCCGCCGCCCCGCTATGTTTGTGAGGACCGCCCCCTCGGCGGACTCATGAATTCACCTATGTTGCGCCGACCTCAAGGATTCCCCGCTGTTCAGCTACCTCAGAGTCGCGGGAAGCGGAGTCCTGTGAGGGAAGTCCCTCTGCCGCCCGCTATGTGTGTGAGGACGCTCCAGCTCGGGCGGACTCTTGAATTACCTCTGTTCGCTGACCTCAGGGACTCCCGCTGTTCAGCTACCTTAAGGTGCCTCAGCCTTCCTGTTCAGCTGAGGTCGTCGCACGCGTCCTGTTCAGCTGAGGTCGTCGCACCGCCCCTGTTCAGCTGAGGTCGTCGCACAGCCGTCCTGTTCAGCTGAGGTCGCCGCACAGCCTTCCTGTTCAGCTGTGGTCGTCGCACAGCCTTCCTGTTCAGCTGTTACGCCGCTCAGCATCCCTGCCCGGCGGGCGCGCTCAGCATCCCTGCTCGGCTGTGGACGTCGCTCGGCCTTCCTGCTCGGCTGTGGACGTCGCGCCTTCCTGCTCGGCCTGTGGACGTCGCTCGGCCTTCCTGTTCGGCTGTGGACGTCGCTCGGCCTTCCTGCTCGGCTTGTGGACGTCGCTCGGCCTTCCTGCTCGGCTGTGGACGTCGCTCGGCCTTCCTGCTTGGCTGTGGACGTCGCTCGGCCTTCCTGCTCGGCTGAGGTGCGTCGCCGGCCTTCCTGCCGCTCGCCGCGGTCTCTCTGCCATCCTGCTGCGCTGAGGACGTCACTTTGCCTCCACGTCCGCTGAAGACGTCGCTCCTTTCCCTCGCTGCGCTCAGTGGGTCGCTCCCCTTCCTGCTCCACGGAGGTCTCCCTTTCCCTCATGCTCCGCGGAGTCGTTCTCCCTTGGGCCTCGCGGAGAACCTCGCTTCCTCCCTGGCCTCGCGGAGAACCCCGCTCCCTGCGAGCCTGGCGGAGAACCTCGCTCCCCCGTGAGCCTCGCGGAGAACCTCCCCCCCCTTGAGCCTCGGGAGAACCTCCGCCCCCGTGAGCCTCGCGGAGAACCTCGCTCCCCCGTGAGCCTCGCGGAGTACCTCGCCTCCCCGTGAGCCTCGCGGAGAACCTCGCTCCCCCGTGAGCCTGCGGAGACCCTCGCCTCCCCGCGCCTCCGTCAGGTACCCCTCCCCCCTTTGAACCGCGCGGTGAGGCATGCCCCGCTCTCCTGTCTCGTGGGGGATGTCGCCCCTCTTTCTTCATGCTTTGCCAAGGACTTCCACCCGCTTCCTTGTGCCATGGTGGAAGCTGCTCGGCCTCCTGGTTCTGCTGGGGACTTTTGGCCCGGAGGCGGCGACCCCGGAGGGGGCCTTGATTTTGGGCGCCCAGGTGTAGCGCCCTTGGAGGGGGGATCTGTCACGTATCCGGAAACCCGGGACTTCAAGTCCCATCAGCCACTGCAGTACACCACCTGACCACATGCACCTGACTCACGTTTTTGTTAATTAGCACCATTGTGTATTTATAGTCCTTGTCTGCACTTTCTCCTGGTCTTTCGTTGTTGTAGACTCACGTCACTTCTGTCTCCGTGTGTGTTTCTTGCCACAGTGTTATGCCCAGTTGTCCTAGTGTTTTTGTTTCGTTATTTCGTGTGTTTAAAATAAATATTTAAAAATCTGCAATTGCTTCGGCCTCCATTCGCCAAACGTGACATGTACATTGATTGCTGTATTTGGGATTCCTGAAGCCTCAGTTACTTTGAGTTCGATACAAAAGGATGTTATTGCTTTCACATCCATTATAGCAAGAAGTTCCCTACTGTTGCATTGGAAGTCTGCAAAATACTCATCTATCTCCCAGTGGATAAAGGACGTGATGTTTTTTCTGAAATTTGAGAAATATTTTTAACATATTTTTTTGACATTTTTTTGTTTTCCTTTGTATAAAAAGAAAAAAAAAATGTGCATTTTTACTGCTGTTGCCCAATTGGTTTTTTGTTTTCTTCTCAATGGAATATTTGGGAAAGGGAGGGGAGGACAGAAGAGAAAAGGCGATGTAGAAATGTTTAGCAGAAATGTTCAGTAGAAATGTTCAGCAGAAATGTTCAGCAGAAATATTTAGCAGGAATGTTCAGTAGAAATGTTCAATAAAAATGAAAGAATGAACTAAGCTATCATTGTATGGGTTTAGCTTCTACAGAACCATGTAAAGTACGTTATCGACCCTTATGCTCTGCTTCTATTATGATCACATAACTTGGAACTCCTATAGACATTTACACACCTTGTTTTCCTGCTCAGCATGAGAGGATGGTAGTGTTTGAGTTTCAAGCTCTTTACCAGTAAAAAAATAAATGAATAAATAATTTTTAAAAATCGGTGTACATCGATTTTTTTTTCCCCCTCACACTGCCAGACTGTGTGGGCTAGTGTTTGGCAGAATTGAGAGCTGTCAACCAAGAAGACATGAGTATTTCCACTTGGTTTCCTGTAACCCTGTCTGATTGGTCTTGCCTCTGTTCACTGAAGATAAAATACAACACTCCATTCACTGAAGGTACAAAATTACAATATTGTTACCTGGTGACAAAACGTTCCAAGTATAGAATTATTTACGGCTAAAGAAACAAATCTTACAAGCTACAGCGCTGAATGCCCAGGCCAGGTTATGCCCCTAGCTACCTACCTCTAATTTTGTTTTTGCATCTTTCCAAGCTTGATAACATCATTTCACTGTGTAAATATCACTGCCTCTGTCTGTGATGGTGCCTAATATATAGTATGTCAAGCATTTTGTAGAAATGTAAACCCTCATAGCCATATTCTGAATTTTACAGGTGTTCATAGACTTCATCTTGTAGTTGGTTGTTTCTGTAGAAAAAGCAGTTATTGTTGGAGACATAAATGTTCATTTTGATAATCCGCATTACCGAGACAAATTCAAGAACGGAACATCGGCAGAGAAAGAGCACATGATAGGTGCAATGCTGTGCAGTAAAGGTGATGATAGTATAGTGTTTACTTTGGTTTTCTTGATGAGCTGGGAAATGAGTCACAGGTGTTAGTATACAGATGAGGCGGGGCTGTCGGCTTGTGTATCTGGGCAAGGTTGAGACTTAAATCATACAAGGAAATGGAGTTCATTACAATTTGATGTTCCCTTACTAGTGGTCATCTTTTCCAGACAATAGAATCTGTTGAATGCCAGCACCCTGTACTGTTCCTACAATTTGCAGATAGAATCACAGAGAGATGTATGTGATCAGGGGCATGTCTAGAGCATGTTCAGCGGGGGCGCACTAGTTACAAAAATGAGCATTATAAAAAATTTAAAAGGTACATTTTATGGTACACTATTAAAAAGCTGCAAAGTTTTACCTGATCTGTCACGATATGGCCAACAGAGGGCACTATGGCACTGTGGCTCGTCTCGGACAAGCGCCACGGGACTTTGTTTTGGTTTGCTCACTTCCGGGTTAAGCACTAGCTAACCCACCTTGATCTATCACAGGTGTTTGTACTTTAAGTTTGATTATGTTCTCTATTTAAGTGCCGTGGTTACGGAGAACCATGCTCGTTATTGTCAGTTGATTATGTTTGTATCGGTCATCCATGCTAAGGGGATATTGTTCTATGCGACGTTTCATGTGTCCAGGTAAAGACCGCGTTTGCTTTGAGTTTGGTGTTTACGTTAAATAAAGACTTTTGATCTGCACCAGCATCCGCCTCCATCTCCAATCCGTAACATGATCTAACCTTTAAATATCAGTTTGTTTGTGTAAGCTAATGTATTTAGGTTGATTCAATTATGTTTGTTATTTCTGATGAATAAATTCTATTAATTTAGATGTTACCACATGAAGCACATTTTAAACGTTGTTTGATGCACATAAAATAACATTTCTGTGAAGCCAGTGTTGATTTCTTCCCTTGTCTAACTAATACTAGTTAGTAATATTCATCATGTTTTTGTAAACTTCACACTTATTATGGTGGATACACCCTTAATTTAAACTGAGATCTGGATTAAATATAAATCAAATCAAATAAAAGAACAACCAGGAAGAACCAGTTGTAACAAGTTTTAACTTTCTGGCTGATGTCTAAAGATGTTGCTTCAGTATTTCTAACTAATCTTCCTTCCTCATGATGTAATCTATTTTCTGAAGTGCACGAGTTCCTTTTCCATTAAAACACACCCCACCACATGAGGCTTCCATCCCCATGCTTCACATTTGGAATGGTCTTATTTAGATTAAATACCACACACTTTTTTCCATCATTCTGTCCAAACAGTTCAGTTGTTGTTTAATCTTACCAGAGAACACTCGTCCAAAAGGGTTAAGATCATCTACAAACTCCATTCTGTTTATTTATGCCAGTTCTTTTAATTTTGTCACTGGTTTGTTCCAGTAGCCCAGTGTAAACCTTGCCTTACTGAGCTCCAGAATTAAATCATATTTCTACCAAATTTCTGTAAATATGAAATAAAATAGGCTTACATTTTTTTAGCTGCTGACCCATATAGTTTACAGACCACTTATGACCTCAGTTTGTTGCACAGAAGCACGGTGTCCCAGCAGTTACCTTTATAAAAATAAAAATCTCTTTTCACAATAACTGAAGTAAATATGGCCAAATATTATTAGATGGCTACTGGTGTCAACTATAAATAAGTGTTTTTTTTTTGTTTTTTTTGAAAGATTGTCTTATAGCTTATGTTTTAAGTCTCTTGAATTACATTCCATTTATTTTATTGTTACTGTATTTACAGCTCAAAATAAATTTGTGTGACATACAGTGCTGTGAAAAATTATTTGTTTTATCTTAGATTTTGTTTTAATTTCTGAAACAATTGTTCTGTCTTCTTGGGAACATTGTCATTTGCATGGTGTGTGTCCCACCCAGTGGTAATGCAGTGAGAGCACTGTCCATTGTATCAGACTGTATCCAAAAGCAGCTGGAGTGCTACTCTGGTGACCCTTTTTTCATTAATGTTTGATATGATCAATGTAAGACTTTCTTAAGACTCGTCGTGTGACTTCAAAGGGTCATAGTCACTTCACAAGTAATTTGGAGCTCAGTGTGGGTAGCAAAACAAGCATTTTATCTCCTGGTGCAAATTCCCTTAGCTGAGTACATCTGTTATACAGCCAGAATTGACATTCTTGCACCAGTAGCAAAATTCTGCTGTGCTAATTGTCCCAAATTGTGGAGTTTTGCTCTCAGGTCAAGAACATACTGGATTTCATTCTTGCTATTAGAAGGTCCCTCCTCTCACTTTACCCTATTGACCTCTAAGAGTCTGAGAGTCTTGCATCTATAAAACAACTCAAATGGAGAAAACCCCATCGAGGCATGCAGGACCTCTTGTACTGCAAATTACAAGGGCTCGAGCCACTTATTAATCATATTTTTGAGTGTGCACCCAAGTGGCGGCTTATTCAATTAAATTTTATTTGTATAGCGCTTTTTACAATAGACATTGTCTCAAAGCAGCTTTACAGAAATATTAACACGGTATACAGATATTAAATGTGTGAATTTATCCCAACTGAGCAAGCCACTGAGTGGCGACGGTGGCAAGGAAAAACTCCCTAAGATGTTTAAAGGAAGAAAACTTGAGAGGAACCCGACTCAGAAGGGAACCCATCCTCATCTGGGTAACAACAGACAGTGTGAAATAGTACAGTATGGATGTACATGAAGTCTGTATGGCCTTCGGAGCAGCCGTAGTCCCAGTAGTCTGGAATTGGAGAAGATTTGAGATTTGAGCTCCATCCAGAGGCTGAAATGATCTGGATCTCTAGTATCTCCATAAATTCATGTGTGGCTCGGCAAAAGGAGAGAGGTTGAAAAAAGATTATTATGACTGCGAAGTAGTAAAAATAGAATCTAGTCAGGGTAGGCTTGAGTAAACAAATACATTTCAAGCCTAGGCTTAAACACTGAGACTGTGTCTGAGTCCCGAACACTAATTGGAAGACTGTTCCATAACAGTGGGGCTTTATAAGCGAAGGCTCTATCCCCTGCTGTAGCCTTCACTATTCGGGGTACGGTCAAATAGCCTGCATCTTTTGATCTAAGTAGGCATGGCAGATCATATAAAAACAGAAGGTCACTTAGATATTGTGGCACGAGACCGTTTAGTGCTTTATAGGTTAATAAAAGTACTTTATAGTTAATGCAAGATTTTACTGGGAGCCAATGCAGTGTGAATAATATCGGGGTGATATGGTCATATTTTCTAGTTCTAGTTAGGACTCTCGCAGCTGCATTCTGGACTAACTGGAGCTTGTTTATATTCTTACTGGAACATCCAGACAGTAAGGCATTACAGTAATCTAATCTAGAGGTGACGAATGCATGAACCAGTATTTCCTCATCATGTAGTGATAATATGTTTCTTATCATAGAAATATTCTGAGATGAAAGAAAGCTATCCTAGTAATATTATCTACATGAGCATCAAATGATAGACTGGAGTCAATAATCATTCCAAGGACTTTAACTGCTGTACATGGTGAAAAAGAAAGACCATCCAGAGTAACCATGTGATCAGAATGATTACTTTTAGCTACACGTGGGCCTAATAAAAGTATTTCTGTTTTATCAGAATTAAGTAAAAGGAAGTTGGTTAACATCCAACGTCTAATGTCCTTTACACAATCCTTGACTTTACTAAGCTTCTGTCTGTCCTCTGGCTTCGCTGAAACATACAACTGTGTATCATCAGCATAACAGTGGAAGCTAATTCCATGTTTACGAATAATTTGTCCTACGGGTAGCATATATAAAGTAAAAAGCAGTGGGCCTAAAACAGAACCTTGTGGAACTCCAAAAGTAACCTCAGTACGCATGGAGAAATCACCATTTACATCTACGAATTGATAACGATCGGTCAGATAAGACCTGAGCCAGGAGAGGACTGTTCCCTTAATGCCAACAACATCTTCTAATCTATCAAGGAGAATAGTGTGATCTATAGTATCAAAAGCTGCACTAAGGTCGAGTAACACAAGCAGCGAGACACAACCCTGATCAGAGGTCAGTAGAAGGTCATTTACTACTTTAACCAACGCTGTCTCTGTGCTATGATGAGGTCTAAATCCTGACTGATACATTTCATGAATGTTGTTCCTGTCCAAGTATGAGCACAACTGCTTTGCTACAACCTTTTCTAAAATCTTACAGATGAATGGAAGATTTGATATTGGTCTACAGCTGGACAATTGAGACGGGTCAAGGTCAGGTTTTTTAATCAAGGCTTTAATAACTGCTAATTTAAGTGATTTAGGGACATAGCCAGTGGTTAGTGAAGAATTGATTATATTTAAAAGTGGTTCAATTACTCCTGGACAAATCTCTTTAAACAAACATGTAGGTACGGGATCTAGTATGGAAGTTGATGAATTGGCTGAAGAGATTAATGTAGCTAGTTCGGTCTCTCTAAGCAGAGCAAAACACTCTAAACATTGATCTGATATTGCTATGTTGTCATGTAATGGGATTGTTACAATACTGTCCAGTTTTAATTTAATGGCATGTATTTCATGTCTAATATTTTCAACCTTATTAATGAAAAATGTCATGAAATCTTCACTGCTATGTAATGATTGAGTGTTTCTCTCTGTAGTGGTTTTATTCCTAGTTAATTTTGCTACCGTGTAGAAAAGGAATCTAGAATTGTTTTTGTTATCTCCTATTAAGGTGAAGAAATAGATTTTTCTAGCTTCACTAAGAGATTTTCTGTATTTCAGTAGACTCTCCCTCCATTCTGTTTGAAATATCACCAGTTTGGTTTGATGCCATTTACGTTCTAATTGTCGAGATGTCTGTTTTAAGGTTCACGTTTGATCATTATACCAGGGTGCTAATTTTTTCTCTCTAATTATTTTTCTTTTGAGTGGAGTCACTCTATCTAACGTGTAGCGGAGTGTTGACACCAAGCATTCAGTTGCCTGATTGAGTTCTATGGGATCTGACGGTGATCCAAATCTAATTGATGTTTTTGCGAGGATATTTATGAAGCTCGGTGCAGTAGCTGATGTGTAGGTACGTTTAACGCGGTAGCGAGGCGAGGTGGAAATATTATGATCAATATGTATTATGAATGAGATAAGATAATGGTCTGAGACAACTTCAGACTGTGGAAAAATTCCAATATTTTCTATACTTAGTCCGTATGTTAGTATGAAGTCTAGAGTGTGACCACCATTATGAGTAGGCCCGATTACATTCTGATTAATCCCTACTGAATTTAAGATCGACACAACCTCTATTCTTAGAGGGTCTTCCAGGTTATCAAAATGAATATTAAAATCTCAGACGATTAATGCTTTATCTACAGACCCAACCATGTTTGAGATGAAGTCTGCAAATTCTCTAAGAAATTCAGTATATGGCCCTGGGGGTCCGTAAATAATAAATATATTATTAGAGGAATTGACTTATTGTTTCTGGCTACATAGTTTACACTGGTATAAAGAATTTCAAAAGAATTAAATTCATGATAAGGTTTTTGTGTGACGACTACATTTTGACTATGAATGAGACCAACACCGCCTCCTCTACCAGTTGAATGAGGCTGATGTACATAACTGTATCCAGGAGGACTGGCTTCATTTAATGCTATGTACTCGTTTGTTTTAATCCAAGTTTCTGTTAAACACATTAAATTTAATTCCTGATCAGTAATGATTAATAAGAGCTTTAGATGCAAGAAATCTAATGTTTAATAGTCCTAGCTTCAGACCAAAAGTGCTGGCTGTGCATTCAATATGATTTAATTTTTTGTTAATTAAGTTTCGAAGACAGACTTTCTGAGATTTTCTATATATTTGTATAGCTCGGGGAACAGACACAGTCTCTATAGTATGTATGACAGGTGTGGATTATTAATTGAGCATTAATTATACTAAATGTTGTTATTGTTGATAGATGTACTTACGTTAGGCAGTCCCTTTAAGTGTAGCGCCTTGGAGATGTTCTCAGACAGTAGTTCCGCTCCAACTAGGGTGCAGGCCATCAGAACAAAACAAACTAGGACGCTCCCCGAACAGATTCCAGTTATTAACAAACACCAGATTATTCTTATTACACCAAGAGACTAACCAATCATTGAAAGCGAGAAGTCTACTGAACTTTTCTGTCCACGTCTGAATGTGGGAAGAGGTCCAGAGACTATGATCTTCGCGGTGTGTGATCTGCCTCGTACCGTCTCGATCAGGCTGGAGAAGTCCCTCTTCAGAACCTCCGACTGCAGCAGCCTGGTGTCATTCGTCCCCGAGTGCAGCACAACCGCTCCAATGCGCTCATCCTTCTTCAGGATCCTGGATACCTGCACAGCAACATCAAGGACACGAGCACCAGAAAAACAGTGTGTGTGCACCTTACCTTTAGATGAGGCTACACGGACGTTCCGCACAATGGAGTCCCCGACGATCACAGCGCTAGGTCTGGTCTGACGGAGAGGGGTGAAGTGGTTCCTGGTTGGAATCTCGAACACAAGAGGTGGAGAGGTCCTCGCCCGGGGTACAGCCCTCGTCTTCCGCCGCTGGTTCACCCAAGGCTCGAGGTGTGTTGGTGCCGGCGTGACGGAGACCACGGCTGGGAAAGTCCTAGGTGCACGGTCCCTGCACAGAGAAACACACAGCGTAGAGGGGCTAGGAGTGGAAATACCACACTGTGTGCTTACCTTGGATGTGCAGGCAGAGGCACGCAATGTTTCCAGCGCAGTTCGTCGCTCCTGCAGCTGGGCCTGCTGGTCGAGTAGGCCGCGGATCTGCTTCTCCACATCCTCCAGTTCCAGCAGCACCATGTGAAGCTCGAGCGAGTCCTCATCTGCACTCAAATGCGAAGAGACAGTAGACATATTTGTTCTTTAAACAAAAAACAGCGGTAAATGCGAAATATGAAAACGCAAACAAGGCTAGCGGTAGGTGATGCTAGCGGGCTACGGGCTACAAGCTAATCGCAAGCTGGTCGCGGCTGTTTGTACAAACAGATCAAATTTAGCGACGGTGCAATGTTACGATTGTTTTTAAAGTAGTTTCAGTTATATTTGTATAACTGAAATTAACTAAAATGAATGTAATGCAAGAAGTAAATAATGTAATAGTGTTAGCTCGAAGGACGCTGCTTCCTGCTTGATGCTGCTTCCTGCTTGACGCTGCTTCCTTCCAGCTTTTTGTCTTGTTTTGTGAGGAACATGTGAGGAACATCAGCTAGACATACTGTGTCCAGTAAGGGCTCTCTGTACTTACGTACACCGCTCCGGCCAGTGGCGTAAGTCGGAGCAGCTACTGGTCTGCTTTGGCAGCGGCAGGAAAAGTGATGCTGTGTCAAAGCAGCGAATCTCTACTTGGGTAGTGGAAGCAATCTCTAATGCTTACGACACGCGGTTGTTGGATTGAAATAAAGTAAAAACATAATACCAGTAAAACAGAAATGGGATAATTCGTAATAAAACACACAGTACAGTCAAATTTAGAGAAACAACAATTTATTGGGGTGAAGGGGGGCTGGTAGGAGAATAGGAGGGAGAGGGAGCAGTGTAAGGAGGAGAGAAGGAGTAACGGTAGGGGGTATGCCCAGGGCCAGACGAATCATCAGAATATTCAGGGCTGGTGGGGTTGTAGGGAGTGTGCGGGCCAGAGTCACGGAACGGCTCCATGTCATCGTCCGCCAGATAGCCGTCAGTAGTATGAGTAGAAGGAGTGAATGACAGAGGGTCTGTTTGAGTAGAAGAATCCACCAGAGTGACAGCAGGGCTGAGGCGATAACGGAGAGGGGGTGGAAAGGTGGAGGTAGAAGAAGGGACGCGGAGAACATCCACAAGGAGAGCCAAGTCAGCAAAGAGATGTGACAGCTGATACCGAGATTCTAAATCAAGGCCCTCTAACCCCTCCATAGCAGAGGATAGAAATCCCAGCTTAGCACGGTGCGCTGTACAAACACACAATAGGGTAACATAAGCCACAAGGGGAAGACCATAAATTACCCAGAAGGGAAGAGCTATAATTGCAGAGATAAAGATCGTGAGAAGAATAAAGTCAACACTTACCCATAAGTAAAAATCCCCTTAATGGAAAGAACCAAGAATAACAAACACTCCACTCCGCTCAGAGGAAAGAACCGAATGAGACATGATTGGAAAGTACCACTGGTTTTTAAAAAACCACTCAGACCCAGGAGAATCATAAGGGTGTGGGAAAATGAGTAAAACAAAAACATAATGGTATGGGAAAGGAAAAGAAAATGTACATATGGGAAACTGGAAACAGTAACTGTTGAAACATATTGGTTGTAGAAATGTGTACAATGAATGATATATTGGTTGCTAATTAAAGCAGGAACACAAACATAAGGGGGCCTGGGAAAAGAGAAACTTCTGACATAATGGTATATGAGATAAGAAGAAGGGGCGGTGGCTCATAGAAGGATTGTATAAAAAGGGAGCCCCGTCCCAGGCATGTTAGATCACTTTTTGAGACGTCCCAAACTGTTTGGATCTCAGGTAACTGGAATCAATAAAACTGGACCTTCATCTTTTCTCACTCACTGGTTCCGTGTGGTGATTTAGACTTTGAGTGTCTCTGCTGAGAAACTATTGTAAGTATATTCAATACTTTCTAAATTGTTATATTGGTAATAAGAAAGTGGGTAAAAGTTGACCTACATTTTGGCGACCACGAAGGGACTGGGCAAAGACCCGAGCGTCCAAAGCCCGGACCGTGGGACTCGAGCTCAAGGGACGGCAAGAGGCCGTCTAGGGGAAGGCACAGCAGGCGCCTGTTTAAACAAAGCTCTGTCTTAGATTTTTTTGCTGTCACTTGTCTCGAGCCCCGTGGGTTGGGTGAAGGACTCAGTTGGTCTCCAAAAGGGCCCGGTATAATAATAAAAGAGATCAGGCAACACGGCAGAAGAAAAGTGTGTGAGAAAAGAATGAAAGAGGATTTTGTGATAGGCTAAAATAAAAAAATAAAAAAAAAAAAAAAAAAATAAAAAAAGTAAACTTGGAAAAGAAAGGATAAAAGGAAACCTGCGATACCGCTGAGAGAGTCAGGTCTGCTTGGGCAGGTGTGAGGCCTCACAACCCCAGATACCGGCCACAAGAGGTGGTGACTGCTTGGTGGGGTATAACATAAAACTCCTGGGCCCAGGGCTGGGTATTGCCAAAAAGCTATAACAGGAAAAGAAGAGAGGCATACCCAGATGCGCATGTATAATTATTAGGTGTATGTAGGAAATTATTGAAAACACTGATAAAGTAAAACCTCTGGTAAACAAAAGGGAACTTTTCCTTTTACTATATCTAACTGTTATAATGAGAAGTGAAATATTAAACTGTGTATATGTGTGTTGTGGTATGAGCCAATAGAGAACTGGGCCGGAATAGGAACGGAGGGGAACACAGACTACGAAAAATACAAAGACAGAGGTGGCAACATAACAACCAAGACAAGGTAGGAAAAGCATTTGGTTGAATAATGGCAGCAGCGGGAAAAGAGGGAAGAACAGCACTAGAAATCATAGTTGAGAAACATAAAAAAGATGAAAAAGATATAAGGCATTATTGTAAAAAATGGAGTGAGAAAACCAGTGGGGTATGGAAATGGCCTAAGACAGGAACGTTTGAGGAAGAATGGTGCCAAAAGATGAGGGATAGAGTCCTAATATGGGGAGAAAAGAAAAAAGGACAGAGGGCCAAGGGAAAATACGCAAAGCAGGAAAAGATAGCGGAATGGTTTCATAAGGAAGGAAAGGACAGAAGAGAGAGAGAGAGAATCGAGAAAGAGAAGGAGGAAAAGGAGAAAAAAGAAGACGAGGAAAGGAAGGAAGAGGAAATAGCAAGGAAAATAAAGGCGAGGATGGAGAAAGAACGAGAGAGCAGAAGTGAAGCACCAACATGTGAAGAGGAAAAGCAGCATGAACCCCCGCCCCCTTATAATCCTCAGTTTCAACCCCAAGTGAAGCCGAGAAGAAAAGTCCCACTGGCCGGGATATATGTGTTGCAGAAGGAAAAGGAAGAGGAATGGGAGACAACTGAAGTTGAGTTACAAGGCATGTTTAAAGGATATCAAAAGAAAGTTGTACCGGAAAAAAGGTTCGATGGGGAAAACAGGGAAGAAATAAGGAATATGGAAGAAAAGGGAGCATGGGAATCAAGCATGGAAGTACCTGAAGGAAGAGATCGGGAACATGAGGAAATGATGAGGCAATACGTCAGAAGTCAACACATGGGAGCCCAGGCGGAAAGAAACAAAGAACCCTCAGAACAGCAAAAGGAGGAAGAACCAGAAGGAGCACGGAGTCTGCATAAACAGGAAAAACGAAGGGATGAAGAAACCTCACAAGTTCTCCAGAACAATAATGAAATAGAATGGGGAGAAGGCAACAAGAAATACCGTACCAGCACACCTAGGCCTACTGGACAGAATAAAAGAGAAAAAGAATGGCAGCATGGGAATATAGATACAGAAGAAGAAGGAAGAGAAAGTAGTAGTTCGGAAGAAGAGGAGGGGTCTACATCAAGGACCAGTTTTAAAGGACGAAGTAACAGCAGACAGCGGGCTGACAAGAAGAAAGAAAAAGGAAAGACAGTAAAGTTGGAAGGGGAATTCACAATAACCCCATATCCAAAGCTGGAAGAAGACAAGATGGATGAAAGAGTGTCTCAACTTGAAGAACATGCTAAACGAGACCGAGAAACAAGGGAAAAAGTGAAACATATTGAGGAACAATCGGAACAAATAGCAAATGCTGTTAATGAATTAAAAAGCAGCAAGTGGAAGAATTGAAAAAACTACAAGGGGTGGAAGAAACTTTGAACAGAACCACAGCCCAGCAAATGGAGAAACTGGTCAAATCAACCAATGATCTGGTTTTACTGTATAAAACTCAGGGTGAAGAAATGAGACCTGATAGTCTCCTAGGAGAAGAGAATGACATAGGAGGATGGAAAGGCAACGATATTGAAGGAAATGACGGCGGAAGCACCCCAGGACAGAGTGAAAGGATAGACAAAATGATGAGACTAAGGGACCAGATAAAAAAACCAGAACGTTACCAAGCACACTGGCCCAAAAGGAGAGGGTCTGCAGGGGAGATGCCCATACGCACGCAATACCCGCTGATGGTAAAAGGTAAAGCATTGCAGTATACACCCTGGAGCTTTATGGATTTGACAGGGCTGATACAGAAGTTGCCCAGTATATGCGAAGGAGGGCAGAAGTGGATTACCCAGTTTGAAGAAAAAACGGCAGGGCAGCACCTGGCCCTAGGAGATATAAAAGCAATATTATGCCAGGTGGCGGGAAAGGGACGAACGGAGGAAATACTGAAGACAGCAGAAATAGAAGAAGCAATGGATGACCCAGTAGTGGATCCAATCCCCTTTGGTGGGTACAGGACAAAAATTTGGGATGCCCTTCGAACTGTATATCCAGCTAAAATGGACCCCGGAAAACTTGAAGTGATCAGGTTACAGGAAGACGAAAATGTGGCAGCGTTCATACAAGACTTTCAGAATAAGTGGAGAGATGAAACAGGGGCCAAATGGGATGCTTCAGTGGCAAGTGTAGGATTGTTCAAGATGCTGCTGAAAAAGGCTCTCCCGGAAGAGGTGAGAAAAAGGTTGGACGAAGTAGTAGGGTTAAGTACAATGGAATGGAACACCTTCGTCGCACATGTGACCCATCACGTTGAACAGTACAGGAAAACAAAGAAGGAAGCTAAAGAAGCAACCGAAACATTGCTGACACAACTATATAAAGCCCAGCTTGGAGAGATAACCAGGACCAAACAAGAAGAAAAAGAGAAAAGGAGGGAAAGCACCATACAAGCAGCCCTGATGGTACCCCAACAACCAGCGACCCTACAAGGGATCCAAGCAGGTGAACGAATGATGGACACCCAAGGCTACCCCCAGCCACTGACAGGACAAAGGGAAGTTGCAGTGATACTGCCCAGCCCTCAAGGGCAAGCTTACCAGTCCTATCCACAAAGACAATACATGCCCTCTATGCAACAAGGATGGGGACGAGGAAGAGGCTATGGTAGAAACCGCTTCGCACCTAGAGGAGGCGTACAAACGGAGGGGTGCTGGGAATGCGGAGATCCAAACCATCGAAGAATGAGCTGCCCATACCTTCAGAAGCCAACATGGGGGGAACGAGTAGATAGAGCAGAAAGACGTGGACAAACATTGGGTCCCAGGGGACCGCCGCCAACACAGATGGGAACTGAGGTGCAACAACAACAGTGGCACCCACAAGCCCCGATGCCCCCAGGAGGCCATATGTATGGCGAGCAAGGACCCAACCGAAGTTGAAGAGGCCTAGAGAAGCAAAAGGGGGAGCTGATGCAGTTTACAACCACACTGCACCCCGAACAAGAACCCACAATAACAGTAACTATAAGCAACACGTTTAGCACACCCTTCATGATAGACACTGGTGCCACATATTCAAGCATTGGCAAAGAAGGTTCTCAGCTCCCCCTTTCACGCAAGGCAATACAGACAATGGGCTTCTCAGGGAAAATACAGACCTTGCGTTTCACTGAACCTCAGGAGCTAACGCTAGACAGAGTAACGATACAAGCCCCGCTTCTATATGCCCCAGAGGCACCAGTAAATCTGCTGGGGTGCGACACCCTATGCAAACTAGGGGCACAGATACGCTGCGAAGCAACCGGAATATGGGTCACTTTCCCCAGAGTCAGGGCTACTCAATGTCTTATGACACACACATCAATGACGGAATTTAAGGAAATAGACAAGGTGTACTGGCTGGAGATACCAGACCCGTCTCATTCGGAACTGTGGCAAAAATATCAAGAATGGAAGCCCTGGTTAACGTACACACGACCAGAATGCAAAGAAGCTGAAGAACCAATCCATTGCACCCTCAAGTACGATAAAGGAGGACGCGATCAAGAGTACGAGCAATTGTGGGAGGAGATGGAGCAAGGAAAAAGGGTAAGCATTAAAACCCTAGACGTATTCAGTGGACCCCAAGGAGTGGCGGCAGCAATAAAACTCCCGGAAGAGGCAATGAATTGGTATCAAGGAGATGGGGCAGCCCCTCACATCACACTAATGGTTGCTGGGGGGTACGAAGCCAAAGACTTGGGGTTCATGATAATGCAAGTACAAGAGATAAGAGAGTGGAAACCCACTCAGAACCGCTACTTGCATCACTCTCCGGATGGAAAGTATACAAGGATTTCTGTAGCAGCTGTGGACGAGATGGTGGCTGGGAGCATTGAACTACACCATGGAAAAAACCGAATAGGGAAACAAATGACACTGGAAAAGCCAACTTCAGAGGAAGTACTGCTAAAAGAGATCCCTCCACAATTATGGACCCAGCACGCCACCGATGTAGGAATGGTAAAATCGGCAGGACGGGCCAAAATAAAAATCAAGGATAATGTGCGACTGCCGTACCAAAAGCAATACCCACTCTCAGCTCAGGCCAGAGAAGGCATAAAACCTACCATACAGGGATTACTGGACGCCGGGGTGTTAATCCATACAAGAAGCCCATGCAACACATCGATCTTCCCAGTAAAAAAGCCAGGAACAGACAAATGGCGACTGGTCCATGATTTAAGGGCAGTTAACCAAGTAGTAATAGCGGATACACCAGTAGTGCCGGATCCACATACATTGCTATCAAATGTCCCGGAAGGAACCAAGTGGTATACAGTCATTGACTTGTGCTCAGCATTTTTCAGCATACCCTTACATCCGGACTCGCAGTATCTCTTTGCCTTTACATACGAAGGGAAACAGTACACCTATACAAGGCTCCCTCAGGGATATTGCGAAAGCCCCTCCATATTCAATCAAGTGTTGGCCCAAGACCTATCCACTCTAGATTGCAAAAGCACAGTGTTGCAGTATGTGGACGATCTACTGATCTGTAGCACGTCAGAAGAGGAATGTCGGCAGGATTCATTACAAGTCTTGAAAATGTTAGCTGAAAATGGACACAAAGTAAGCAAAGAGAAATTACAGTTTTGTAAAACTAAGGTAGAGTACTTGGGACGAGTGTTAGAGGAAGGGCGACGGACGATAGCACCAAAGCATATTGAGGCCATCAATAAGGCCCCACGACCAAAAACTGTACGGCAAATGTTGGCATTTCTGGGAATGGCGGGGTTTAGCCGTCCGTGGGTGTGTGAGTACGCACTCAGAGTACAGCCACTGAGAGATATGATAAAAGCTGCTGACCATACTCAACCAAATGCGAACCTACAGTGGACACCAGAAGGGGAGGTAGCGTTCATAGACATCAAAACAGCCCTAGCAGAAGCACCGGCTCTCGCTAACCCAGATTATCGCAAACCGTTTCACCTGTATGTATCGGAACGAAGGGGATACGCGTCAGCCGTTCTAACCCAACAGCAGCAAGGAGTAGGTAAACAGGCAATCGCCTACTATAGCACGGCGTTAGACAACGTAGAAAAGGGGATGCCTCCGTGCTATCGTTCATTAGCAGCCGCAGCATTCGCGTATCAAAAAGCCTCTTCAATCACTATGGGCCATCCGGTAACGTTGTATACGACACATGCCTTGCACGCACTACTGACTAGTCAAAACTTTGTTATCACCAACTCGAGACGGACAGGGTACGACTCGATACTTTCGGCCCCGGAATTGACTATTGAACGGTGCAACACAGTTAACCCAGCAGATAAAATAGTGACTCCTCTAGATGGGGAGCCTCATGAGTGTGTTAATGAATCTGAGAAGTTTCTTAAAGCACGCCCAGACTTAGAGAACAGTGCGTTGGCCGACGCCCAGCGCACGTTTTTCGTTGATGGTTCATGCTATCGATCAACGGAGGGAAACCGGGCAGGTTATGCAGTAGTAGAGGCCACATTAGATCCACCGATGTTTCGGGAAATTCTAAGCGTTCCCCTTCCGCAACCTTGTTCGGCCCAGCTGGCAGAATTGAAGGCCCTGACGGCTGCATGTAAATTGGGAAGCGGGAAAAAGTGCAATGTATATACTGACTCTGCCTATGCCCACGGAGTATGTCATGTATTTGGCCCGATTTGGGCCCAGAGAGGCTTCCAGCGCGCTGATGGTTCAGCAGTAACACATGGAGAAGCAATTACTGAGTTGCTACATGCCATGACTTTACCATCGGCACTAGCTATTGTTAAATGTAAAGCACACAAAACCGATGGTTCTTTCATTACCAAAGGAAATGCTACAGCAGACGAGGCTGCAAAAAAAGCGGCTGTGGGACCGGCCCAAATGATGGCCCTCATTCAGCCAGAAGACCAGCCAGTCCGGTATCCAATGGAGGACAATGTGACTCATATTGTAGAAGTGCAGAATGGGGCAGGGGAAGCAGAGATTTACACATGGATAAAAAGGGGGGCTAAAAAGGAAGCGGGCACGGGATTATGGCGTAGTATAGACGGATTGTCTGTTGCGCCCTCAAGTTTGCTCCCAATGTTAATACGGGAAGCCCATGGTCTTGACCACACTAATCGGGGCAAGACCATTCGAAAGATCAGACAAGACTGGTGGTCGCCTTACCTAGCTAGCGCAGTGGACAATTTCCTGAATAACTGTACGGTGTGCATACAGAACAATGTACGAAAAAACATCACTGCTCCCCTCGGACATATTCCCCCACCTATGGGACCGTTTCGGCATTTAATGATGGATTACGCTGATATGGGGGCGGAAAATAGAACAGAGGGAAAACGATATATATTTGTGGTAGAAGATCGTTTTAGCAGATGGGTAGAGGCCGTCGCCACCTCCAGGGAAGACGCTAAGTCCGCTGCAAAGTTCTTGTGTCGTGAGGTCATACCCCGTTTCGGAATCCCCGACTTTCTCAGCTCCGACAATGGGGCCCATTTCGTTAACCAAACGATAGAGTTGATCACCAAGGCACTGGGGATAGAACACAAATTAGGCTGCGTGTACCATCCTCAATCCCAAGGTATGGTGGAGCGTGCAAACGGAATTCTAAAAAGCAAATTAGCAAAAATTTGTGCGAGTTCTCGTCTAACCTGGGTTCAAGCCCTTCCATTGGCATTGCTCAAAATGCGTTCTCAAACTAGTCGCATCAAGCATCTGACTCCGCATGAAATGCTCACTGGTCGCCCTATGCCAGTGGCGTTTACCAGGGCCCCGTACTCAGGGCCCCCGCTCGAGCAACTCGAAAACGAAATGCAGAACTACGTTCGTGCCCTTACTCGCATCCACAGACACTTGTATTCACAGGTTCGAGACGCGGTCCATGGTGAAGACGTTCCGCCAGTCAGACAGGTCGAGCCGGGGGATTACGTCTGGATTCGGGTATTTAAGAGAAAACACGCATTACAGGGCCGCAGAGAAGGGCCATTTAAGGTGGTTGCGGCTACCCCAACAGCGGTCAGGGTGGAGGGTCGGCCCAACTGGTATCACCTCAATCACTGCAGTCGAGGACGGGGTAAGGGACCACTGTTAGGTGGACCTGCTGAGGAAGAACCTTCAACCACAAGTGACCAACCGTCGGCATCTGGCAAAACCCAGACACCTGCATCCAGTTCTTCAGACACAGACAGCGGCACTGAGGAGGACCGGAGCCCAGCCCAGGGCACTAGAGCGCAAGCTAAACGCCGCGCCAGACATCAGACACCACAACTGCCTTCAACCGATGACGACGGATCGCCCAGGACGAGTTCACTTGGCACCACGCTTCTGGACACTAGGATTGCTCTAAGTGAGGAGATACAGGAGACGCAGGCAGAAAACTTAAGTCCTGCCACAACATTGGGACCTGACCTACTGACGGATTTTGTGCAAGAACTGGGGGACCCAGCTCAACTTAACACGCCGCAGTTCGATACTATAGACCTTGAACAGTGGGGGATTTTGGGACAAGCCAGCCCCCTACCATACCTGGGCTCCAACGAGCCTGCTAACCAATAAGAACATGCCACGATCTGGTCTCGACAGGGCGGACAGGCTTATCATCCTGGTATGGGCAGTGGTGCTGGTCGCGGGGGTAACACTGTTTTTCCTACTTTTCAATATACCCCTCCCTGATAAAGAACATAACACGAGCTCGTGTAACGGAACCTCTCCTGTTCATATCATATACAGTAAACTCCTTAGTCGCCCAAAGAGAGACATTGATGTTGCACAACTGATGAAGGACCGGGTGAAGGCCCAGGTACTCAGCCCTTACCGCCTATCTGAGGACATTTCCCGCAGAACTCTGGACCGCATGCTCAGGACCCACTTGAACCTAAACGGCACCGAGGCATATGTTGTCCCAGGGACAAACCGTCTGGCTGAAGTATATTTTCTCTCTCGCCCCACCTCCGTACCTGCTACAGCATTACCTATCCCCTGGACATACAGAAATGATCTTATTTCGCTGTCTAGCCGCCGAATGTTCTGTGCACTAGCTCTTGTCACCCTGGCATATTCAGAAGCGCTATTACGAAGCAGCCCCCACCTCGCTTCCTTCTCTGTTGACCAAGCCTCCATGAACCTAACCGTTGGACGCTTCCGGATGGTTGGTCGAGCGGCTGACTCTTGGTGTCGTTTCAATGTGTCTACCGCGCTTCCATATCTACTCCTGGTGCCTTCTTACAAGCTCTCCTTCCAGTGCTCGGCTGAGGGATGTGTCAATTTGAAATCAAGGGCGACCCTTTCAACCCATAGTCCTCAGAAACCCCACTTCCTGCCCTCCGCCCACGCGGCTGCTTTCATGAAGTTACAGCACTATTCACTGCTCACTGATAATCAGACTCTGGACTTTGATCACACCAATCTTTACCTCTCGTGGATGTTCCACACCGCCCGCTCTGTTACAGACAAATCATGCCTGGTCTGTCACGATAGGCGCTCTGCCCCTCATCTCATGTTCCCCCTGGGCAATACGACTGAATGTCTCAGTAGTCCCTATACGGAGGAATTCCTCTGCCCTATCATCTGCTTGCTGGGCTCAATGTCCGCAACACTGGGCCCCGACTGGATGCACAATGTTAGCTCATCCTGTTTGTACCAGCCCATGCATACGGACGACTCCGCTTTTGTCAAAGTGCGCGACGAGCTGCCAGCTCGAATGCCTTTCTGCCTCTGCTCCGATCTTGGGGTCTACCCTGTGGGCAACCTGTCCTATCGCTGTGACGTTGTCGTCTCCACGGATGACCCTTATATCCCCACGCTTTCGTCAGTCGGAGCCACTAGCACCACAGTGTCTATCCCCATACCTGACTTGGCATATGGCACTCTGGGACTGGCAGACATCTTCTGGTATTGTGGAATGGGAACTGCCCGTCAGACGCTGCCGCCGGAGTGGCATGGCTGTTGTGCCCCTGTTAGGCTGGACGGTAAAACAAGAGTTATCACTCTGCCTGATGAGGACGCTCCTCGACGCCGGGAGCGCCGCGACAGATCACTATGGCGTCAATATCTTCTCGATGTGGACACCATGAACTACACCGACTGGGCGGAACATGCCGAAGTAACTCTCAACTGGCTAGGGGTCCCGGTGGGAGTTCCGGACCGGTTCAAAGCCATGGGCAAGGTGGGCAGCGGCCTGGCCGCCATCCTGCTCCCTGGGGTCCAGGTGGCCCGTAATACGGCCTGGATTAATTACATATGGTACAATCAACAACGGTTTCTCAACCACACGCTTAGCGCGCTGGGCCTAATGAAAAGTCAACTGCACGCTACCTCTATAATGGCAGCCCAGAACCGCTTTACTCTCGATCAAATGCGCGCACCAGATGACGGCATCTGCACAATGATTGGTCCAGAATGTTGTGCGGCCATACCTCTTCATACGGGTGCCCGTGGAGCTTTAAACAAAGTCTTGGACCGCCTCCAGGCCCTTCAGAAGGAGCATGTTGCAAATACAGGCGCCAGAGATTTGTTTACCTTGCCCGGTTGGATGGGCTGGTTCTTTTCCGGCAGTTGGATGGCCTCCCTTTCCCGGCTGGGGCTGGCACTAGGAGTCCTTTTCGTTTTCGTGCTCCTTCTCATTTGCTGCATCATCCCGTGCACCCGTAAACTTGCCCTCACTGCTGTTACCACCACCAACATTTCGGGGCAATATGTGGTGATGGGTGAGGCGTTACCGCCTCAACGGGGGGTGGTGTTCAGGCACTGTACCCACAATGACCCGGACCACCGATATGCTGATGATGAAACTGACTCTGAATACACGGACATGCGCGGACTAACCAAAACAGCCACAAATGGTTTTGAGACTGCCAACGATGACCTAGAGAAAGGTCAGGGTCAAGAGGACAAGGACACTGAAACCTTGTTAGCACCCGCCGAAGACACCCCAGAACCCCTTTTACAAGAAGCAGAACACGCCCTGTAAAGAAGCAGAACACGCCCTGTAAATAGTCCAGGATCACCGGAACATCCCACCGCTAGCTGAACCTGGATAACACACCACACCTCTGCTCACAAGGTAGTAGTCGACAAGGACTTATCCAAGAAAGCAGAGGTACAATTAGAATTTCGGCCATGGCCAGTTACTGGTATCTGAGCCCTGGACAACCAGACACCGCTGTACTACATTCGGTTTTAAACCTCCCCTGTACCTTCCAACTGCACAGCTCCAGTGGTCGAATCCAGCGTGAACCCCAAGTGGCCTTAGATCTGTTACATCACAACCCAGGACAAGCAGTTATAAGCTTAGAAACCACTAACGAGGGACTAGGGTTGAATGAGGCGGATCCAAGTGAAAGGGGGAGTATTATTCTCACTATACGACAATGGACACAACAGGGGACTTGACTGAGAAAAGCTGTGTTCATACACACATACCCAATAAACTGAAAAAACATAAAGAAACCAAGCGATCGGCCTTCGCCACACACCATAAAGTATTTACACTGCGCAATCCTCTTTTTCTTTTTTTACTTTCTGTGCTTACCTATAGATGTGTTTGTCTCTGCTCACAAATATGAAGAAGAAGTGATGAGCCATGCCCTGGGTGTAAGTGCTAGCCAAACCTCTCCCCAAGGGCGACCCTCTACGGTGCGTAAAGTACCTGGGTTGAAGATAGCCAACGCTGCATCCCGGACGTTACGAAGCGATCAACAACTGAGCTCCATGTCAGTCTGACCCCTCTCTGTATTCAGGCGAGACACGAAAGACGCTGTCGAGCAAGAGGCTGGCAGAGTGGGAATTTTTCCTATAAGCAAGGTTTTTTCGCCCACTCCTGAATACAAGACAGGACTGAGATGTACCTAGGGTGATAAAAGACGAAACGGCCTGACAAATACAAGACCGAAGGCGTTATATGCCTGGTCGAGAAAGATAGGGATCAAAAAGTCTTCTTAAGTCCTGTTCAATCTATAACCCATAATCAATGCTTATATGATGTGATTATCAACCTGTGATTATATGGTAAATATTGTACGAATTAATAGGTAAACTACGAAGTGATCCAAAGTTTCTATGTTTCAACAGTTAATCTATAAAAGATTTGAAATTTTATGTGATACGTGAAATGGCCAGGTACGTGTATCTCACTAGGGGCCGACGACGAAGTGGAGTGTTGCGTCCAGTGCTACAGCTAACCGTCTATTATGATGCACCCCAGCGCTTGACATTAGACAGAATACCCCAAGTACATCGACAATTGTTAGAGGCCAACCCTGATATGTGCAGTGTTGAGGTAGAGAATGCTCGAGGCCATGCCAGTGATGATAGTGAATCAGATGAGGATGATGCTTATGAACGGGCTCACTACGGATCTGTGAGAATAACTGTTCGGCAGTTGACCAATGACAGGCAACGAGTGCGCCAAAATCAGTTCATACAGCGATACCCTCTAAACTAGTGGTGGTTGTGAGGCTTTTTCATAGCCTCATAGGAGGGAATGTTGGATTGAAATAAAGTAAAAACATAATACCAGTAAAACAGAAACGGGATAATTCGTAATAAAACACACAGTACAGTCAAATTTAGAGAAACAACAATTTATTGGGGTGAAGGGGGGCTGGTAGGAGAATAGGAGGGAGAGGGAGCAGTGTAAGGAGGAGAGAAGGAGTAACGGTAGGGGGTATGCCCAGGGCCAGACGAATCATCAGAATATTCAGGGCTGGTGGGGTTGTAGGGAGTGTGCGGGCCAGAGTCACGGAACGGCTCCATGTCATCGTCCGCCAGATAGCCGTCAGTAGTATGAGTAGAAGGAGTGAATGACAGAGGGTCTGTTTGAGTAGAAGAATCCACCAGAGTGACAGCAGGGCTGAGGCGATAACGGAGAGGGGGTGGAAAGGTGGAGGTAGAAGAAGGGACGCGGAGAACATCCACAAGGAGAGCCAAGTCAGCAAAGAGATGTGACAGCTGATACCGAGATTCTAAATCAAGGCCCTCTAACCCCTCCATAGCAGAGGATAGAAATCCCAGCTTAGCACGGTGCGCTGTACAAACACACAATAGGGTAACATAAGCCACAAGGGGAAGACCATAAATTACCCAGAAGGGAAGAGCTATAATTGCAGAGATAAAGATCGTGAGAAGAATAAAGTCAACACTTACCCATAAGTAAAAATCCCCTTAATGGAAAGAACCAAGAATAACAAACACTCCACTCCGCTCAGAGGAAAGAACCGAATGAGACATGATTGGAAAGTACCACTGGTTTTTAAAAAACCACTCAGACCCAGGAGAATCATAAGGGTGTGGGAAAATGAGTAAAACAAAAACATAATGGTATGGGAAAGGAAAAGAAAATGTACATATGGGAAACTGGAAACAGTAACTGTTGAAACATATTGGTTGTAGAAATGTGTACAATGAATGATATATTGGTTGCTAATTAAAGCAGGAACACAAACATAAGGGGGCCTGGGAAAAGAGAAACTTCTGACATAATGGTATATGAGATAAGAAGAAGGGGCGGTGGCTCATAGAAGGATTGTATAAAAAGGGAGCCCCGTCCCAGGCATGTTAGATCACTTTTTGAGACGTCCCAAACTGTTTGGATCTCAGGTAACTGGAATCAATAAAACTGGACCTTCATCTTTTCTCACTCACTGGTTCCGTGTGGTGATTTAGACTTTGAGTGTCTCTGCTGAGAAACTATTGTAAGTATATTCAATACTTTCTAAATTGTTATATTGGTAATAAGAAAGTGGGTAAAAGTTGACCTACACGGTCTCGCCATGCCTCTGGGCATAAGAGCTCATTCCACTAGGGCGGTCGCCTCCTCGAAGGCTTTGTCCAAAGTGGTATCCTTGGTCTACGCCACACACAGTCATTCGTTATTACAGCCTGGATATTCATTCCGCCCTGGGCTCGAGTGTCTTGCAGTGACCTCAGGCTGTAATCCTGTGTGTAATCATGTGTGTAGTCCTGAGGAGAGCGGTAGGGGAAGAAAATGGGGTGCGTCCTGGGGACATGGGATAGCGATGGCCAAAAAAGGTGTAATAAGGAGAAAACTGAGAGTACGGGGGAGAAGAGGGAAGATTGGTCAGAGCCCAGATCATAGAAGGCTATATTATCCTCAGACTGAAAGTTGGAGGGAGGGTCAGACAGATGATCGTTCTGTGTCGAGGCATCAACACCCACATTCACGGGGAGGATTCTGTATCTGAGAGGAGGGGGGAACCCTGCATTTCCATTTCCAGAAGGGGTGCGAAGAACGGCAAGTATCACAGCGATGTCAGCTGTGAGATGTGCGATCTGATAACGAGTGCTCAGATCCAAATCCAGCCCTTCCAATAAAGGAAAGCAGGAAAATGACGTGCACCTAGACACACAGAGGCGGTATTAGGCGGATATATATTGATGAACAGAATTCGCATTTTGGGATCAACACACTAGGATTTATTAGTCACAGAGAAATATAAGAGATTTAATGAAACACACACACACACATAGATAACACAAACACTCATTCAAGGTCAGGCGTACAGACATAACACACACACACACACTCTCTTTCTCTCCCTCTCTCACACACATAACATTATAACTTTATAAGAATAATAAAAAGGAGTATTAAGATATTATAAGGATAACATAATAATAGTATGAAGTAGGGAGTACGGTAAATCACTTGCAAGTAATATAACCATATATAAAATAGAAATATAGAGCAGATATGAAAGTACATTATAAACCAGATATACAGAAAAATGTAAAAGAAACTTATTCATAGATGGTGAGGATTCTTGTCTCGCGAGGAAAGGGTCAGGCATGGTGTAGACGAGGGCCTTCAATTTTTAAGAGAGAACTGTCCGAGAGAACCGTCCGTGAGGAGCCATTTATAAGAATGGTTGAATTACATGGCACCTGCGCAGTGTGATCATGGTGCATTTAAACATCATGGTGAATCTAGATGAGCTCTTTTTAAGCCTATTAGTATGGATATCATAGTCTTTCTAAACTATATTCGTAAATATTACTATGTAAATATAGTATAAATACTGGAGCTTGACCTCCAGGTGTCAGATCACTTCTGAGAATTCTCATTGTTGTGGATCTCGTGTGGTGGACCGAAATAAAAACTGGACCCTTGCTTTTCCTCACTCACGGCTGGTCATCGTTTTTTCTATCTCCAATTGGGGTAACGGATGTGAGTATTTGCTTCTATGTTGAATTTTAATTGTCTTTGAGTAATAGACTAAATTCGGGCCTTCCTCAGTCTATAATTTTAATGGTAGATTTATTTGAACAGTGAGAGACAGAATAATAACAAAAAAATCCAGAAAAACGCATGTCAAAAATGTTATAAATTGATTTGCATTTTAATGAGGGGAAATATGTATTTGATCCCTCTGCAAAACATGACTTAGACCTTGTTGGCAAAACCCTTGTTGGCAATCACAGAGGTCAGGTGTTTCTTGTAGTTGGCCACCAGGTTTGCACGCATCTCAGGAGGGATTTTGTCCCACTCCTCTTTGCAGATCTTCTCCAAGTCATTAAGGTTCCAAGGCTGACGTTTGGCAACTTGAACCTTCAGCTCCCTCCACAGATTTTCCAGGACCTTAATGTGCTTCTTCTTGAGCCACTCCTTTGTTGCCTCGGCCGTGTGTTTTGGGTCATTGTCATGCTGGAATACAAATCCACAACCCATTTTCAATGCCCTGGCTGAGGGAAGGAGGTTCTCACCCAAGATTTGACGCTACATGGCACCATCCATCGTCCCCTAGATGCGGTGAAGATGTCCTGTCCCCTTAGCAGAAAAACACCCCCCAAAGCATAATGTTTCCACCTCCATGTTTGACAGTGGGGATGGTGTTCTTGGGGTCATGGGCAGCATTCCTCCTCCTCCAAACACGGCAAGTTGAGTTGATGCCAAAGAGCTCCATTAAGGTCTCATCTGACCACAACACTTTCACCCAGTTGTCCTCTGCATCATTCAGATGTTCATTGGCAAACTTCAGATGGGCATGTATATGTGCTTTCTTGAGCAGAAGGACCTTGCAGGTGCTGCAGGATTTCAGTTCTTCATGGCGTAGTGTGTTACCAATTGTTTTCTTAGTGGCTATGGTCCCAGCTGCCTTGAGATCATTGAAAAGATCCTCCCGTGAAGTTCTGGGCTGATTCCTCACTGTTCTCATGATCATTGCAACTCCACGAGGTGAGATCTTGCATGGAGTCCCAGGTCGAGATTGACAGTTCTTTTGTGTTTTCTCCATTTGCGAATAATCGCACCAACTGTTGTCACCTTCACCGCCAAGCTGCTTGGCAATGGTCTTGTAGCCCATTCCAGACTTGTGTAGCTCTACAATCTTATCCCTGACATCCTTGGAGAGCTCTTTGGTCTTGGCCATGGTGGAGAGTTTGGAATCTGATTGATTGATTGCTTCTGTGGACAGGTGTCTTCTATACAGGTAACAAGCTGAGATTAGGAGCACTCCTTTTAAGAGTGTATAAAAGACACCTGGGAGCCAGAAATCTTTCTGATTGAGAGGGGGTCAAATACTTATTTCCCTCATTAAAATGTAAATCAATTTATAACATTTTTGACATGCGTTTCTCTGGATTTTTTTTTGTTGTTATTCTGTCTCTCACTGTTCAAATAAACCTACCATTAAAATTATAGACTGATCATTTCTTTGTGAGTGGGCAAACATACAAAATCAGCAGGGGATCAAATACTTTTTTCAATCACTGTAATTGCCACGTCACCTATTTACTTTCATTATTTCTTACTTTTAAATAAAATTACTGTATAACAATATTAGCGTAGAAGTAATTAGTAATTGATTGTTTCGTTTACTTATATTTCTCTTTTAAATTTTTATTTTTAAGCTATAGCATGAAGCACAATCAGTCAAAATGTTTCATCTGTTGACACAAAATGGCATTGAGAACAAAACTAACATTAAGGAGCAGATGACAAGTGGATATTATGAAGATGAAAATGATGAAGATTTTAAATTTGAACCTGAAGATTTCAACTTCATCTGTGAACTCACTGAAGGGCCGCCACCTTCGAGCGTTTCTAATAATGTAATAATAATAAAAAAAAAATACATAAATATATACATTATACCAAAGGAGAGGTTGAAAACAAATATTGTAAATGGAAATGGCATTCATCACCAAGGCAGAAACTGTATTCTGCATACTATTCGAGATCATTATGCAAGATTACAATCAATTTCTGCCTTACCTATAAAGGTTAGTATTTGAATTTTAATAAAGCTTTCATGTATTTTTCAAATCTATTGAATGATCTGTTTTGTGTACTAGTCCTCAGCCTTTCCTTGATTAGATTAGACAGAGAGATTACACAACTGATTACATAATTTTTTGTGTGGACATGCACACTAAGAAGGGCATAACTGTTTACTTTAAAATCCCACACGCAAAGCACATGTAAAGTCTGCACTGACATGAAAGAAGCAGCTTTTAGGAATTGTAACTGGATCACTGCATCACTGAGTATCTTCCATGATGTTCAAATTAAAACGTTCTTAAAACATGACTTGTGGAGGATAGTGTGAAAGAGAGTTTTGGTAGGTGTGGCTTCATGTACATTTTATCATGCCTTGGTATTCTTTGACCCAGGTCTGTAAATTATAATGAAATTAAAGCAATTGAAAAAAAGTTATGGTCTGGCTTGATGTGGATTCACTCATTTCACAGACTTTACATATAGAAGATTTTGTTGATCAGTGAGGATGCAGAGCCACGTCATTATTCTTTAGGGCTGCACAATTATGGCCAAAATGATATTGCTGATTATTTTGATCAATATTAAGATCTTGATTATTTATCACTATTATTAATTTATTTTAGTGACAACATATTTTTATTGCACCCTGTCCAGGGTGTTCCCCGCCTCGTGCCCGATGCTTCCTGGGATAGACCCCAGGTTCGCCGTTACCCTGAAGAAGGAGTAAGCGGTAGAAAATGGATGGATGGATATTTTTATTGCACTTTCACATTAATTACGTTTTCTAATGCCACAATATAACACACAAGTAGGCATGAGAAAACTTGAGCTTGTCAATTATGACAGAATTTAGGAACATAGTGTGAACCATGACAAATTAATTTACCTTCTGAGAAACTAAATTTTATAATTTCAGTTCATTTTACAGACTGTATGCAAAAAAAAAAAAAAAGTTAACCTGTTCCACCTTGTAAACAAATACAATAAACATCAATGTTCAGTGTTTGAAGTCTGCTCCTCTTAAATATATTTAAAGCTACACTATTGGACATTTCCCACTGTCATGGTTCTGGGCTGGAGTCAGTTCTCGAACCGCACTGGGTATATTGTGTATATATCTGAATAATCTCATATAGGATGTGATTGGTTGAGGTTATTTACCCGTCAGATGCAAAGCACTTTAGTTTAATAGTGTTCATTGGGGACACACCAATCAGGATTTTTACGACCGAAACCGATCCGATCCTTAATCAAATATTTGATTAAGCCGTTCGACCAACCCATCCACCTGTGGATGGTAAACACTGGTGCAAATTGACTTAATCCCCAGCTATTTGTAAAGCTCATATAGTGTTTGTGACAAACATAGTGCCCTGATCAGTCAGGATCTCGTTCAGAATCCCGACTCTGGAGATAACATGAAAGAGTGCCTCCACAACATTATGTAATGAGAACTGTTTCTGGACATTGCATTGAATCATCCACCAGAACGAACACAAAGCGATAGCCTCAGTCCATGGCAATTTTTTTGAAGGGGACTTAAATTAACGGTAAGGGTCACAATGGAACTTTTGGGGTGGTTGGCAGATTCACCAGCGGACATTTGTGACAGCCGCACACCACCTTTGAACATCGCCTCAAATGCCCAGCCAATAGAAGCGCGCCATAAAACGGCCCATGAGACAGTCCAGTTTATCCTGCCCCAAATGACTAGGAATCATATTATGGTGAGCCACCTGGAATAACAATTCCCGATGGTTCTTTTGGGACCAACAATTGGGTAATTTCTTTTGTTTGAGTGTCCTGTATCACTCTGTATACTGTAACCTTTACTTAATAATGGCAAAATACAGGTGGAATAGAACAGCATTTGATGACCATCAGTTACTCTTACTTGTTCGAAGGTATGCTTCATTGCATAAATGCTTGTCCCAAAAATTAGTGGATGGGTGAAGCAAGGACTAACTGCCGCCTCCACTTTATGCTTTTGGCCCCAGAATTTTACAATGACTATCCCCATGCACACACCTAATTTCATTAATTGTGCATTCCCTAATTCCTTGCATTGATAGTGGCCTGGGACAGTACGTTCCTGCTCAATTGGGGGATGCCAGCAGCACCTTAGTGATCCGGACCAGCATTCTTGCTACCAGAAAGGAATGCTGATACTGGAAATGCCTCGCTTTCACGCTGTACTTACAGATGTGACCGGCCTTTGTCCCAGTCCTAGTGAGCATGGACGATTCTGCCTGTGTTGAGAGAGAGAGAGGAAGTTAGATCGGACATCCGAGGTGAAGGAGTGTTGTGGGGGAGAACAGTAGGGGGGAAACCACATTTACAGGACTGTTTTTTGGCGCGGTGCACCTCAGTACCAGGGAGCTGGAACCAGGGGTGTAGTAAGAGAGAAAGGGAGGGTGAGAGCAGGAAAAAAGAGAGTGGCCTGGACCAGGAACTGTCACCAAGTGATCTTCTGCCAGCTGAATGGCTTCAGCCAGTAGCACAAACTGCTCCAGTACCACCAGCTCGGTGTTCCGTTCTGCCTCTTGCTCCTCTGCCATCAACCACAAGACCTTCAGCCTCTGAGCGTAGGTGATGGAGCAACCGATCTCAGAGAGCTGCAGCGATCAGAAGTACTAGCGGTGCTTCTCATGTGTGTGGCCAACATGCCGCAGGACCACCCTCTTGACGCAGGAATACTCCAGCTACGTCCATGGCGGCAGCTGCTGAGCAGCAATCTTTGTTTCCTCCAATAGCAAGAGGTGGATACGCAGATCCACCTACAGACATCCTCACACAGCTGTCGCATGCTCGAAGTGCTCCAGGAAAGCCTCCAGATCATCCATGGTGGCCATCTTCATGAGCTTTACATGTGGCATGGGCTGCAGCAGAATCTGAAGCACCCATTAGCTCTCAGCCTGCTCTTGCGCGAAGGCTTCAAAGTGCATGCTAAAATCCAGGTTTAGGTGGAGCATTGGGGCACACCAACTGAGAGTTTACAGTTCATGCTAACATTTTGGCATGTTTGTACAGGTACATGAGTGTGTACATGAATGCACAGGCTCGATAGAAAATTTACGTTTAGGACAACATAAAGTTGATCGACCAAGTCTAAATAGGATGAAGTCTAAACCTCTGATTACTGTAATATTCTTCTAGTTAATGTGTAGATAGGAAACTATGGCATGATCATATAAAGTTAATTTTACTTAGATATTATTGGTCTATCTCTGTAGATTTTAGTGGTCATGACCTCTGACTAGAAATAACGTTACTATAACTAAGTGTTACTATCTAAGGGGACTAATAAAGTACTATTTAAAAAAGTGTAAGCATAGGAGGTTGTCTAAATAGTATTAGTCAATTACCTCTGGCTAATGACCAAGACTGGCCAGTTGGTGACCATGAGATCCGCGTACATGACCGGTGCGAGACTTGACATGGAATCCGAATGAACGAGCACAATTTAAAATATAGAATTAACTAGAACTAATCAAATGTAGAAGATCAAAAGTATCAAAATACAAAAAGCTAAGAAATAAATACAACATTGAGCTTTTTACAATTGGAGTCAAATGTAATTTAAGAGAGATTCAAGCAGAATTGGAATGACAAATTTAATAATCAAAATGTATTCACTTTAAAGAGAGAGAAGCATGCGGTAATCCTTCCACCACGTCATTGGATATTGTCACTGGACCAGTGAGTGGACCCGTACAACACCAACCAACTGCCTTTTCTGTGAATGACCCTGTCTGGTTTTGTGATTTCACACCTTTTATTATCAATGTCTCTATATATTCTGTGTACAGATATCTGGCTGCGACCTTGCCCTTGTCTCTCAAGTGCCATGTTAAAACTGAGAACCCTTCCAAAATACATATTTATTATTTTATGTGAAAGTTTTCAGAAGGTTTCACTAGTATGCACTGCCTAGCATAACATATTTTAACATAAAAATTTGTTTGTAATTTTTGCAGAATTTCAGAACTTCAACAATCAAGAAAGTTTTAGTGGAAACACTCAAAATTGCCTATTAATTAAGATATTTCACTCATTTAAAAGACACAGTCCTTTGTAGACCATCTTTGTGAATCAACTGTACATTACCTCAGTGGGTTTTTAAAATAAATGGCAAGTATAAAGTATTATTTGTGTGATTATTTGTTTTCTTTTTTGTTTATTTGTAGGTCCAGCAAGCTAGATGTCACTAGCTTCTTTAGTGAAGCTAACTATTTACCAGCTTATTTTCTTTTCAGTGTTATATGACATACACTTGCATCATGTTGTGACCATAATTTTGGAAAACTCTTGATAGTCTTGAGGTGAGACCTGAGGCCAGAGCCAGACAATGTCTTGTGGTCAAAACTTCCAGACCATGCACACAACTGGCATGTTTGGTAAAAACTGAACTGTGTACAAATGTACTGTAAATTCGTTGATGCTTTGGTGCTATTTTGTGGAGTTGGTAAAGATGAATTCTGTTAAGCACCAGGATACTTCAGCCCAAAACCTAATTGCCTCTGCCAGAAGGTTTAGATTTCTGACAATGCCAGTATAACCACTTGTGTGAATGTGTGTGCCCTTGTTATTTATCAAACTGCATTTCAAATAAGTTTACACTGCCAACCATGCCTAAAAACACATTTTATATAATAACATTACTGAATATGAGAATGACACTAATAATATATCCTAATGGTATTTTATTCTAACATTCATAGAAATAATTACAGCAAAACAGCAACTTTTTTGGAGAGATGAATCCAAATAATCTTTGAAAGAAATATTAAACATTATGAAATAGTTTTTTTTTAATCCTACAATATTAACATCCACAAATGTAGTAACACACCCACATTATGTCCCTTACTGTAAAAGTCAGTAAAACTATTAATTTCACAATTAAATTTACATTTAGCAGCAGTATTGTGATTTCCATAAAACTGCAGCACTGCTGAACCAGCTTTTTAGTCTCAAAGCTTGTCATGATTGCCATCTAAATTTCATTTTAAAAAGATAAGTTGCGATTTTAATGATCTTATATAACAGTTTTTTCATATCAGTTAGCTACAGGACTAAATTGACCATATTATTTAACAAGGGTCAAGTTGCTATATGTATATTAGTATAACTATATTCACGACCTTGAAAAGTGGGTTCATTATTATTCTGTGCTGCGACTCTGCAGCTCCTGCTGAATGGAGCAGACATTTTCAGTTTATAACGTCTGCTGATCGTTCTCCAACTGAACTAGATGTTTTTATTCATATAAAAAAGCAAAACGACATTGGGGCGGTGCTGCAGGAGACAAGGGTATTCAGAACATCATGTAACACCGATTATCATATGATGCATTTTTTGCAACTATTTTTACCTGATCTAACCCTTAAATTAAATTTTGTTTGTGTAAGCTAATGTATTTAGGTTGATTCAGTTACGTTTGATTTTTTTGACTTCATTTAATTTATATGTTACCACATGAAGCACATTTTAAACTTTCTTTGATGCACATAAAGTAACATTTCTGTGAAGCCAGTGTTAATTTCTTCCCTTGTGTTTTCACATAACTAACACTAGTCATATTCTAGTAATATTCATCATTGATCAACAACTTTAAAACCACAAAAAGTTAACCATTTTCATGTTTTGGCCATAATCATACATTATCTTTCACTTTTTTTTTTCAGATTTCAAGTACAAAATAAAAATTGAGAGTTACACAGAATGAAAGTTTTAGGACTGTAACAGCTTAACTGAGCTGTTGATCATCCATTAATGAGCCCAGTTTCTTCTCCATCAAATAACTTACTTTTAAATAGACTCCTTACATTTATTTTTGTTATGTTTTGTTTTGTTTTGTTTTTTGAATATGAGGGCAAATTGCTTAAAAAAATAAAATCATAAAACATGCCTTGGGTGTTATCATGTTTGCAGAACTACCACTAGTTTTGTGTCCCTAGCCAAGGGGAGACCGAACTAAGCTATCATTGTATGGTTTTAGCTGCTATACAGTACCATGTGAAGTATGTTATAGGTTCTTATGCTCTGCTCATATCATGATTACGTAACTTGGAACTCATAAACACATTTACACACCTTGTTTTCCTGTTCAGCATGAGAGGATGGTAGTGTTTCAGTTTCAAGCTCTTTACCAGTAAAAAAGTAAATGAATGAATAAATAAATAATAAAAAATCAGTGTACATCGATTTTTTCCCCCTCACACTGACAGACTGTGTGAGCTAGTGTTTGGCAGAATTGAGAGCCGTCAACCAAGAAGACATGAGTATGTCCACGTGTTTTCCTGTAAACACTGTCTGATTGGTTTTGAGTCTGTTCACTGAAGATAAAATACAACACTCCATTCACTGAAGGTACAAAATGACAACATTGTTACGTAGTGACTAAACGTTCCACGTAGAGAATTATTTACGGCTAAAGAAACAAATCTTCCGAGCTACAGGCCAGGTTATGCCCCTAACTACCTACCTCTAATTTTGTTTTTGCATCTCTCCAAGCTTGATAACATCATTTCACTGAGTAAATATCACTGCCTCTGTCTGTGATGGCACCTAATATATAGTATGTCAAGCATTTTGTAGAAATGTAAACCCTTATAGTAATATTCTGAATTTTTGTGTTCATAGACTTCATCTTGTAGTTGGTTGTTTCTGTAGAAAAAGCAGTTATTGTTGGAGACATAAATATTAATTTTAATAATCCATAAGACCGAGACAAATTCAAGAACGGAACATCGGCAGAGCAAGAGCACATGATAGGTGCAATGCTGTGCGGTAAAGGTGAGGATAGTATAATGTGTACTGTAGTGTTCTTGATGAGCTGGGAAATGAATCACAGGTGTTAGTGTACAGACGAGGCGGGCCTGTCGGTGTGTGTATCTGGGCAAGTTTGAGGCTGAAATCACACAGGGAAATGAAGTTCATTACAATTTGATGTCAAAACTAAATTGCATTTATATTAAAGAAAGATACACCAAGCACACTTTCAAGCTAAATGTTTCCCCCAAAACATTTTTGGGCCACTGTATATATCCACATATTTCCTGTTACTCTACATTTTCTATGTTTCCAATGTAAGTCAATTAGGTACTTTTTTTCCCCCCATTCGAGGTCATTTCAAAAAAGGTTATGAGACTTTTTTTTTAATTTTATTTTATTCTGATAATATTTACTATATCAGATTTTCAATGGGTCAAAAGTTTTCATACACTTTGTTAGCATTTGGTGGCATTGTCTTTTAATTCTTTGGGTAAATCTTGGGGTAGCGTTTCACAGGCTTCTCACAATACTGTGCTGGAATTTTAGCCCTCCTGACAAAACTAGTCTAACTCAGACAGGTTTGTGAGCCTCCTCACTTGGACACAATTTTCAGTGTAGTCCACAAATTTTCTATGGGGTTCAGGTCAGGGCTTTGTGACAGTCACTACAATACTTTCATGTTGTTGTCTTTATGCCATTGTGTTAGGAATGGTTAGGATCATTGTCCTGCTGGAAGAACCAGTTGTAACACAAGTTTTACATTTCTGGCTGATGTCTAAAGATGTTGCTTCAGTATTTCTAGCTAATCTTTCTTCCTCATGATGTAATCTATTTTCTGAAGTGCACGAGTTCCTTTTCCAGTAAAACACACCCCACCACATGAGTCCAAACAGTTCAGTTGTTGTTTAATCTTACCAGAGAACACTCATCCAAAAGGGTGGAGATCATCTACAAACTCCATTCTGTTTATTTATGCCAGTTCTTTTAATTTTGTCACTGGTTTGTTCCAGTAGCCCAGTGTAAACCTTGCCATACTGAGCTCCTGAATTAAACCATATTTCTACCAAATTTCTGTAAATATGAAATATAATATGCTTAATTTTTTTAGCTGCTGTCCCATATAGCTTACAGACCACTTATAACCTCAGTTTTATGCACAGAAGCACAGCATCCCAGCAGTTACCTTTTTTTTTCTTTTTCTTTTTTAAATCTCTTTTCACAATAACTGAAGTAAATATGGTCAAATATTATTAGATGGTGACTGGTGTCAACTATAAATAAGTTTTTTTTGATTTTGGAAAGATTGTCTTATAGCTTATATGTTTTAAATCTGTTGAATTACATTCCATTTATTTTATTTTGTTACTGTATTTACAGCCCAAAATACATTTCTTTGTGACATTCAGTGCTGTGAAAAATAATTTGTTTTATTTTAGATTTTATTTTAATTTCTGAAACAATTGTTCTGTCTTCTTGGGAACATTGTCATTTGCATGTTTGTCCCACCCAGCGGTAATGCAGTGAGAGCACAGTCCATTGTAGCAGCTGGAGTGCTACTCTGGTGACCCATTTTTCAGTTTTGTTTGATTTGATCACTGTAAGTCTTTCCTAAGACTCGTCGTGTGACTTCAAAGGGTCATAGTCACTTCACAAGTAATTTAGAGCTCAGTGTGGGTAGCAAAACAAGCATTTTATCTCCTGGTGCCAATTCCCTTAGCTGAGTACACCTGTTATACAACCAGAATTGACATTCTTGCACCAGTAGCAAAATTCTACTGTGCTAATTCTCCCAATGTGTGGAGTTTTTCTCTCAGGTCAAGAACGTACTTGATTTCGATCATATCAAAATGAAGAAATAAACAAAGGCAAAAAAAAAAGAACGTACTTGATTTCATTCTTGCTATTAGAAGGTCCCTCCTCCCACTTTACCCTATTGACGTCTAAGAGTCTGAGAGTATTGCATCTATAAAACAACTCAAATGGAGAAAACCCCATCGAGGCATGCAGGACCTCTTGTACTGCAAATAACGGGCGCCGAGCAACTTATGAATTATATTTTTGAGTGTGCACTCAAGTGGCGGCTTTTTGTCTTGTGGTGTGAGGAACGTTAGCTAGACATACTGTGTCCAATAAGGGCTCTCTGTACTTACGTCCACCGCTCCGGCCAGTGGCGTAAGTCGGAGCAGCTACTGGTCTGCTTTGGCAGTGGCAGGAAAAGTGATGCTGTGTCAAAGCAGCGCATCTCTACTTGGATAGTGGAAGCAATCTCTAGTGCTTACGACACACGGTCTCGCCACGCCTCTGGGCATAAAGGCTCATTCCACTAGGGCAGTCGCCTCTTCGAAGGCTTTGTCCAAAAGTGTATCCTTGCAGGATGTCTGTGCAGCTGCAGCATGGTCTACGCCACACACAGTCATTCATTATTACAGCCTGGATATTCATTCCACCCTGGGCTCGAGTGTCTTGCAGTAACCTCGGGCTTGGGTATTTTTGAACAGGCTGTACCCTCGGTATGACGGAATGGGTATTCCTGTTCCCATACTGTTATGCTAAATGAAACGTTCCCTTTGAAAGGGAACGAGATGTTGCATAGCACTGTCATACCAGGGCAGGCCTGTGAATTGCATCTTCGGTTCAGATAATAGAGGCTGGCAGCGTGGTTCACGGGTGCCATATATATATCATGCAACGCGGTTAATTGGCCACGTCAGCTATTTACTTTCATTATTTCTTACTTTTAAATAAAATTACTGTATAACAATAGTAGCATAGAAGTAATTAGTAATTGATTGATTAGTTTGTTTATATTTCTCTTTTACATTTTTGTTTTTATGGTATAGCATGAAGCACAATCAGTCAAAATGTTTGATCTGTTGACACAAAATGGCTTTGAGAACAAGATGAACATTAAGGAGAAGATGACGAGTGGATATTATGAAGATGAAAATGATGAAGATTTTAAATTTGAACCTAAAGACTTCAGCTTCATTTGTGAGCGCATTGAAAGGCCTCCACCTTGAGCCTTTCTAATAATGTAATAATAATAAAAAATACATACATATATATATATATATATATATATATATATATATATATATATATATATATATATATATATATATATATATATATATTTATTTATATATATATATTGTTGCGACGGACCGACACTCGACAGCGCCAGCAAGAAAATCGCTCCTTCCCCGACTGCCGCACCAACTGGAAGACCATCAGGGCTGGCGGAAACACCACATTGTCCGGTGATTGGAGATTTGATTAAGAGAATCCAACCACTCCAACACCGGAAGGAGACTATAAAAGGACGCCATTCCGCCCATGGGAGGATGAGTACCAACTCACCGACACTGTGTGCATTCTTTCAGTTAAACTAAGTATTCCATCCACAAACGCAGCTTCAAACTTATCGCTAACCACTCTTTCTCTCTCTCTCTCTCATCCTTTTTCCCTGAAGGTATGGGCACGGACGAGGGCGACAGCGACTGAACCGGCGCTCAACGCTGAACGACGGCAAGACCCCCAAGAGCGTCGCAACGTCAGCCCTGCCTCCGCAGACTTCCCCACGTTCAGTTTCACACACACAGCCCTACTGCGCTGACCGGGCTGTGTGAAAAAAAAATAAACCTAAAACCCTTGTTTCACTACAACCAGTTCTCCGTGTCCCTGTGCTCTGCCTTTCCCCTGGGCTATTTCCCCTTACACTGGTGGAGGATGCGGGTATAGAGCACAGATCCGGCAAAAAAAAAAAAAAAAAGAGAGACAGAGGTAAAATGGAGCAAACCCTCAAGCACTTACCACAACCAGCAACAGGCCGTCACCCAGCAACTCGCCGAAAGTCTTCAGGTTGCGACCCAAACGCTGGTGGCGCTGCGGACCGAGGCCCCCGCAGCCTCAACGCCCTTCCCGGACCCGGGGCGCAAGCTCCGCTGCCTGCTCCCCCCCCCCCATTCTTCCGACGACGAGCTCATGGCGTACTTCGAAACCTTTGAGAGTATTGCCTGTCGGGAGGGATGGGGCTGGGACGACTGGCCCCGCGCCCTCGGCCCATTGCTCACGGGAGAGGCGCACACGGCTTACTATAGCCTCGAGTCAGAGGAAGCCAAGGACTACGCAATGATGAAAGAGGGGGTCCTGGCATGGTGTGGGCGAACCTTCTACCAGGCGGCGACGGAGCTCCATCACTGGGCCTATCAGCCGGGGGTGCAGCCACACGGCCAGCTACACACCCTGATCCGACTGACGAAAAGGTGGCTCCGACTGGACCAGCATACGGTCAGGGAGGTTGCGGAAAAAGTGGGGATGGTGTGGTTTGAGGGGAGGCCGATAACCACCCTTCTGGACACCGGGAGCAGGGTGACCCTCACCCGACCATCCATTCTCCCCAAAGGACTTCGACCGGAGGGAGTTCTCGCCATTACCTGCATCCACGGGGACACCAGGGAGGTCCCTGCAGCCGAGGTCCAGAATCGGGGTGCAACCGGGGTCTGGCCCCTCCATGTGGGCGTGATCCCCGACCTCCTGGTGCCTTTACTCCTGAGAAGGGACTGGCCAGGAGTAACGGGCCTGGCGAGCAAGTCAGGAAAGCCGCAGCAACATACCAAGAGGACCCAGCCCCAGAAGGCTCACCTGGCCCAGGACGACGGAGACGCCACCGCCGAAGGTAAGTCCACCTTACAGACTAACTCCGTGTCTCCTGTCTTCCACCAGGTGAACCGAGAGGGGAAGTTTGGTTGGGAGCAGAAGGAGGACGACCACCTGAAACATTGATGGGCACAAGTATGGGTGATAGAGGGAGTCAACCTAAGCCCTGACCTGAGGCTCCCTACCTCGTGCGTCCTCGTTCGAGGGGAGCTTCTCTACCAACAGGCGTCCCGCCGGGGGGAGCAGGTGGACCTCCTGGTGGTACCTCGGACAAAAACACAACTGGTAATGCATCTGGCCCATGCCCACCCGCTTGCCGGCCACCTGGGGCCGCGAAACACCCCGGAAAAGCTGAGGGACCGATTTGTGTGGCCCAGGATGGACGCAGAGGTCCAGGGCTTCTGCCAGCAATGTCCCCAGTGCCAGCACACCGCTCCCTGGAAGCCCTCGTCGGCACCCCTCATCCCTCTGCCCATCATCGGCATCCCCTTCGAGTGAATTGGAATGGACCTTGTGGGGCCCCTTCACAAATTGGCTCAAGGCCACGAGTACATCCTGATCATTGTAGACTACGCCACCCGGTATCCTGAGGCGGTACCGCTACGCAAAGCCACCTCCCCCAACATCGCCAGGGAGCTGGTACTCCTCTTCAGCCGGGGGGGAATCCCCAAGGATGTACTGACCGACCAAGGTACGCCATTCGTATCTAAATTAATGTCTGATCTGTGTCAGCTGTTACAGGTGAAGTACCTGAAGACGTCTGTCTACCACCCACAAACCGACGGGCTGGTCGAACGCTTCAATCAAACGCTCAAGCGGATGTTATAGATGCGGAGGGGGGGAATTGGGACCTCCTTCTTCCCTATGTGCTCTTTGCCATCTGGGAGTGCCCCCAGGCATCCACCGGCTTCACCACCTTCGAACTCCTCTTTGGGCGGCACCCTCGGGGACTGTTGGACGTGGCCCGCGAGGCCTGGGAGGAACAGCCGTCCCCGTTCCGCTTGGTCATCAAATAAATGCAGTTGATGCAAGTAAGGATTGGCCGATTGGTGCCGATAGTCCAGGAGCACCTTCGCGCCGCACAGGAAGAACAACGGAGGGTATACAACCACCCGGCGCAGCCCCGAGAGTTCCACCCAGGGGACCAGGTCCTCCTTTTGGTACCCAGCAGCGCCTGTAAGTTCCTGGCCCAGTGGCAAGGTCCATATACTGTCCCCGAACGACGGGGGCCCGTTAACTATCGCCTGCAACAGCCCGGGAAGCACACGGAAGAGAAAATCTACCACATGAACATGTTAAAGAAGTGCGTGGAACCGGCTTCAGTAGTTTCGGCATACGCGGCCGCGTATGCCAGGTCACGACAAGCGTACCTTGGTCGAAGTGGGAGAGGACTTTACCCCCGCCCAGAAACAGGAACTCAATGAGCTGGGGGACCAATTCTCGGATGTGTTCTCTGCCTCCCCGGGAATGACACAGTACTTTTCGTGGACCACCATGAAATAAAGACAACCCCTGGCGTCGTGGTGAGACAAAGACCCTACCCAAAGGGTACTGGCAAGTTGCCCTAGCGCCAGATGCAAGACCCAAGACTGCCACTGGTCACTGGCAGTACCAGGTCCTCCCCTTTGGACTGCACGGGGCACCGTCCACTTTCCAACGGCTGATGGACATTCTCCTGCGGCCGCATCATAGCTTTGCAGCTGCCTAGTTGGGCGACGTAGTCATCCACTCTTCCACGTGGTCGGACCACCTATTCTATCTAGGGGAGGTCCTGAAGGCGCTCCGGAAAGCTGGCCTGACAGCCAACCCCAAGAAATGCCACCTAGGGTTAACCGAGGGCCAGTACCTGCGATACCGCATTGGGCAAGGGATGCTGAATTCTCAGGCAAAGAAAATTGAAGCCGTAAAAGACTACCCTCGGCCCACGTCAAAAAAGCAGATGCATCCCTTCTTGGGGTTGGCCGGGTACTATCGGAGGTTAATCTAACTTCTCCGCGATAGCTTCACCTCTTTCATATCTCACCACAAAAAGGCCAGCCGGACCGGGTGAGGTGGACAGCCGACGCCGAGCGGGCCTTCCGGACTCTGAAGGAGGCCCTCACCAGCGAGCCGGTGCTGCGCAACCCGGACTTTACCCTCCCCTTCTCGGTGCACACCGACGCATCCGAAACCGGGCTTGGCGCAGTTCTCTCACAAACCTTCGACGGAGAAGAGCACCCGGTAGTCTACATCAACTGGAAGCTGTCCCGGCAGAGAGAAGGTACGCCGCGGTGGAAAGAGAGGCCCTGGCAATAAAATGGGCCATTGAGGAGCTGAGGTACTACCTGGCGGGCCGACCCTTCATTCTGGTGACGGACCACGCTCCCCTCCAATGGATGGCCAAGGCCAAGGACACCAATGCCAGGGTAACTTGGTGGTTTCTCGCCCTACAGGACTTCTGTTTCCAGGTCGAACACCGGGCGGGGGACCCTACCGGGAACGCAGAGCGGGCTCTCACGAAGGACGCGCTATGGGCCCACCACCCGGCGCAGTAGGCTCGGCGCTTGGGGGGTTATACTGTCGCGACGGACTGACACTCGGCGCGAGCATAAAGAGAATCGCTCCTTTTCCAACACGTGCCGTACGCACGGCGAAGCAGCCCCGCGGGCGTGGCGCGCGTCAACCGGAGAGGACTCCATGCCAGGGAGGACCCTCCATGCCGTACCGTCCGGGGATTGGAGGATCGGACGGAAGAATTCAACCACTCGCGACCCGGATGGCGGAAATAAAAGGACACCCTTCCGCCCCGGGAAAGTTGAGTACCGACTTACCGAAACGGTTGGCGTCCGAAAGAGAGTCTCGTACAGGTATTCACCCGTACTCCCTGTTAAAAAGCTGAATAATCTCTCTCTCTCTCTCTCTCCCTGTATACACTTCGGCGGAAGGCACCGACACGGAAGAGGACCGCGCCGGCCGAGACGACGCGCAGCGCTGAGGGAATGCCCGAGAACCCCGAGGCTTCTTCCGGGATTCCCCCGACACGCCCCCGGGAGCGTCACGGCGCCAGCCCGGCCCCGCCGGAATACACAACGCCCCCGGACCTACACTCTACCAAACCAAGAATAACCTGAGTCTTTTGCCCTACTTCCGCCTCCGTGTCTCTGTGCATCGCCCATCCCGCTACATATATATATATATATATATATATATATATATATATATATATTAGCACATACTTGCATACAAGGCTCAGACATAAAGTAACCAGTAACAGAAGATAATATGTCGCAGTGAACAATGACAGTGAATCAAATGAGAAGATGAAAACAAATACTGTATATGGAAATGTCATTCATCACCAAGGCAGAAACTGTATACTGCATATTATTCGAGATCATTATGCAAGATTACCAACAATTTCTGCCTTACCTATAAAGGTTAGTATTTGAATTTTAATAAACCTCTCATGTAGTCTTCAAATTTACTGAAAGATCTGTTTTGTGTACCAGTCCTCTGCTTTTCCTTGATTAGATTAGACAGAGAGATTACACAACTGTTTACATAAATTTTTGTGTGGACATGCACACTAAGAAGGGCATAACTGTTTACTTTATATCCCAAGCACAAAGCACATGTAAAGTTTGCACCGACATGAAAGAAGCAGCTTTTAGGAATTGTATCTTGATCACTGTAACTGGATGACTGCATCACTGAATATTTTCCATGATGTTCAAATTAATGTGTTCTTAAAACATGACTTGTGGAGGATAGTGTGAAAGAGAGTTTTGGTAGGTGTGGCTTCATGTACATTTTATCATGCCTTGGTATTCTTTGACCTAGGTCTGTAAATTAAAGCAATTGAAAAAACTTCTGGTCTGGGTTGATGTGGATTCACTCATTTCACAGACTTTACATATGCAAGATTTTGTTGATCAGTGAGGATTCTGAACCATGTCATCATTCTTTAGGGCTGCACAATTATGGCCAAAATGATACTGCTGATTATTTTGATCAATAATGAGAACTTGATTATTTATCACTATTATTAATTGATTTTAGTGACAACATATTTTTATTGCACCCTGTCCAGGGTGTACCCCTCTCTGCCCCGATGCTTCCTGGTATAGGCTCCAGGTTTCCTGTGACCCTGAAGAAGGAGTAAGCGGTAGAAGATTGATTGATGGATGGATATTTTTATTGCACTTTCACATTTGTTAAGTTTTCTAATGCCACAATATAACACACAAGTAGGCATGAGAGAACTTGAGCTGGTCAATTATGACAGAATTTAGGAGCATAGTGTGAACCATGACAAATTAATTTACCTTCTGAGAAACTAAATTTAATAATTTCAGTTCATTTTACAGACTGTATGCAAAAAATAACCGTTAACCTGTTCCACCTTGTAAACAAATACAATAAACATCAATGTTCAGTGTTTGAAGTCTGCTCCTATTTAAAGCTGCACTATTAGACATTTCCCACTGTCATGGTTCTGGGCTGGAGTCAGTTCTCGAACCGCACTGGGTATATTGTATATATATCTGAATAATGTCATGTAGGATGTGATTGGGTGAGGTTATTTACCAGTCAGATGCAAAGCGCTTTAGTTTAATAGTGTTCATTGGGAATGCACCAATCAGGATTTTTACGACTGAAACCGATCCGATCCTAAATCAAATATTTGATTAAGCCGTTCGACCAGCCCATCCACCTGTGGATGGTAAACACTGGTGCAAATTGACTTAATCTCCAGCAATTCATAAAGCTCACATAGTGTCTGTGACAATCAATAGAGCCCTGATCAGTCAGGATCTCGTTCAGAATCCAGACTCTGGAGATAACATGAAAGAGTGCCTCTGCAACATTAGGTAATGAGAACTGTTTCTGTACATCGCATTGAATCATCCACCACAAAGTGATAGCCTCAGATGCACCTTTCCTAATGGTTCAACGATGTCCATGCCAATTTTTTTGAAGGGGACTTAAATTAACAATAATGGGCGCAATGGAACTTTTGGGGTGGTTGGCAGATTCACCAGCGGACATTTGTGACAGACACACACCACCTTTGAACATCGCCTCAAATACCCAGCCAATAGAAGTGCTCCATGAAACGGTCCATGAGACGGTCCAGTTTATCCTGCCCCAAATGCCTAGGAATCATATTATGGTGAGCCACCTGGAATAACAATTCCCGATGGTTCTTTTGGGACCAAAAATTGGGTAATTTCTTTTGTTTGAGTGTCCTGTATCACTCTGTATACTGTAACCTATACTTATGTAACCTATGTAACTCACTCTCGTTATCTGACTTCAGATTTGAGTCGGAAAAATAAATAGAAAAATGTTCTGACTTTCTTGTGATTAATTTGCTACTGTTGTGTGCATGCTCTCGTGTTAATCTGAATTCAAATGCTTTTTACATAATATAATTGTTTACTAATTAATGTTGAGAGGGGTACTTTTAAATAATTTAGTAAAGGGACAGTGGCTCGAGCCCTCAGAGCCCCTGCCCCTTTACTAAATTATTTAAAAGTACCCCTCTCAACATTAATTCTGCACGGCCCTGGTCTAGCATAATATATTTTAACATAATAATTACTGTAGGAGTGTCAGAATTTCACCAATTAACAATGTGTCCAAGTTTTCCGATTATGTCATTGTGGGCAGCCAATATTTAACAAAGGTGTGCCCAGATCTTGTTTATTTTGATCTGCAGGCTATATATACACACCAACCTGTTGTGTGAGTTTCACAGCATCAGGCTGAGAAAGGTAAGCAAAACAAGCTGCTACTACATTGTAGTAGTCAATTATTTACATTTGTTGCTTGATGAACAGTTTCCTGGTTTATTATTAACCATTATTACTGATTATCAATCATTATTTTGTACTTCAGTAGTAAATGCAGGTTGAATAGTAAAATACCACAAATAAATATATTTGCCTGACAAATAAATTGATTTGCCTGCAACCATATTATTTATCTAGTTTAACCAAGTCAGTGTTTTGCTCCAATTTTTTTTTTAAATGCAGTTTTAATTATTTACAACTTATTTTAGTTTTTCATACATTTATTGCTCTACATTAACGATAATCACTGTAATCATTGATGCTATAGGAAACAGAGTTTCTGTTTCATGTAAACTGTACATGATTTCTTTTACTTTGTTCATTTTAAATGTGTAATAGCAGTAAGATCATTTGTAACAATTGAAACAATGACTGCATTGACTGCATTCATGACTGGAGCTTGCTGTGAAACACTACCGTTCATCCAGTGCACCAAATCCTATTAAATGTTGTAAAAATTTACAAATTTACATACATCGACTAGGGAGTAGCGGCAGAAAAATGCGCCAGTGTTCATCCAATCCAATCCAATAAAATAAAAACATAAAGGTTTTGATCAATGACACACTCTCCTAATATCAATATCAAATATTGCTTGCATGCATTTGATTATTGTTTGTTTATGTACTTTTGCTGCATAAAAAGATCATAACATGTTTGTTAAAGCAGTTTCTTTGTTTTCATGTGTGATCCAGTGGATCTTGGCCCTAAACCTGAAGTTGAAAACAGTACTGATGAATAAGAATGTTATACAAAATGGCTCCTAAAGTTGAAGTACTTTTGACTCATGTCAATAAGAATTTAAAAAAATATAAATAAATAAAAATTTATGAAAAAAAGTATGTTGCAGCAAATCCAGCAGAGGGCAAAATATGGAGAGACATTATGGAGGTTAATGTAGTGTCATCAAACCAGCACAATATAATTGAGATCAAAAGAAAATGGTTTGACACAAAACTGAGTAAAAAAAAAAAATATTATATATATATATATATATATATATATATAGTAGCGGGATGGGCGATGCACAGAGACACGGAGGCGAAGGTAGCGCAAAAACTCAGGCTTTACTCTTGGTTTGGTAGAGTGTAGGTCCCGGGGGTGTGTGGGTAGGTCCGCGGGGCCGGGCTGACGCCATGACGCTCGTGGGGGCGTGTCGGGGGAATCTCGGAAGACGCCTCGGGGCTCTCGGGCAGTCCCTCAGCGCTGCTCTTCGTCTGGCCGGTGCCTTCCGCCGAAGTACACACACACACACACAGACAGAGACAGAGACAGAGAGACAGAGAGAGAGAGAGAGAGAGAGAGACAGAGAGAAGACAGAGAGAAGACAGAGAGAGACAGAGACAGACAGTGACAGAGAGAGACAGAGACAGAGAGAGACAGACACAGAGAGAGACAGAGACAGAGACAGAGAGACAGAGACAGAGAGACAGAGACAGAGAGACACAGAGAGACAGAGACAGAGAGAGACAGAGAGAGACAGAGACAGAGAGAGACAGAGAGAGAGAGAGAGAGAGAGAGAGAGAGAGAGAGAGAGAGAGAGAGATTAGTCATCCACAATAAAAGGGGAGCACGGGTGAATACCTGCACGAGGGTCTGTTCGGACGCCAACCGTTTCGGTAAGTCGGTACTCAATCTTCCGGGGCGAAGGAGGGCGTCCTTTATCTCCGCCATCCGGGTAGCGAGTGGTGGAATTCTTCCGTCGATCCTCCAATCCCCGAACGGTACGGCATCGGTTGGGTCCTCCCCGGCATGGCGTCCCTTCCGGTTACTGCCAGGTCCAACGCGGGGCTGCCTGCTTCGTGCCGGTACGGCAGTTGGCAAAGGAGCGATTCCCTTTCTCCTCGCGCCGAGTGCCAGCCCGTCGCGACAGTATATATATATATATATATATATATAACTGCTAATTTGGGGAAGCCAAACCATGACAAAGCCTTTTAAAATTGACGAGATGCCAGGGGAAACAGAACCGATTTAAAGTTAGGTTTTATCCTCTGAAAAAATTTTTTTAAACAAAACTATTTAAAGCCGATAATTCAGTGTTTACAATAGTTAATCTTATGTGAAAAATATACACACACTCAGGAACAGGAGTAGGGTGTGGAATTTTTCCACAAAATTTAAAGGATTTACATGAATACCAATTTTCCTGTGTGTAAACACTCATACAGAAATTCTATGCATATATCCATTCATATCAAGTTAGTTTGGAGCCCAATACTGGGTGTAACACAGAAATATAATGTAATTTAGTTTTCCTGGCAACACATTAGTTTCTAACGTGTTAGAACTATTGTGTTAATTACTTTAATTACTTTTATACAGCTCCTGACAGTGGGAATATTGTTACAAACATTTCTTACATGTTTCGAAACTAAAAGCCTATTCATTACAGTATGTGGAAATCATTTACAACAAAGCTTAATACAAAGCTTAATACAAAGCTTAATACCCACTGTTTACTGGATATATGCTTCAAATTACTTTGTTCATTTGTAAGTAAAAGAAACAGGTTTTAAGGGATTGTAATGCCTTTTTTCTTCTTTAAAAAGAATTAAAGTGAATGAACTAGTTTTCATCCTCATGTTTTTTATCTGGTACAGTCTTGTATAGCTTCTAGAGAGTAACTTAGACGTCAAGTAATGATTAGTGTATTTACCTTAAAAATATTTTCTTTGTATTTATATTTTACTTTCATTATTTTTTACTTTTAAATAAAATTACTGTATAACAATATTAGTGTAGAAGTGATTAAAAGTTTGCAATGGATTAGTTTTTAAATTAATGACCGTAACACTGCTTACAATGATTAAACTAAATTGACTTCCACCTAGCAAAAATTACTCACAAGTGTTCCTCCAGTTGAATCTGTATTTGTAACCACCATTTGAATCTATTACTCTTTCTGTCCAATAATACTATCTATACAGTAACATTTTCATATTAAATATGTTATTGAATATGACTGAGGAAGCAGTGATGTTCTCATAGGAAGTCAACAGTCCTCACCAGGTCAATCGAATTCTTCTGTCTAGGCGAGTTTTGGGAAATAGGTAGCTTAAAAGGAAGCACATTTATCTTCAAATGAGGAAGTAGCTTGAATGTCAAAAATGTTCGTAAAAACACATGTATGTGTGTGTGCGTGTGTGTGTGTGTGTGTGTGTGTGTGTGTGTGTTGGTTGCTATTTCATTAGACTGCATTAGTCATAATTTTGTCTATAGTTTCTGTTCTCTCTCTTCTGTATTTTATAGCACCTGGAAACTATAATTACAGAACTTTTTTGAGGGGAAACTATTGTACCTCACTGTCTTCATTTGTCATTCATGTCATACACTCTCAAGAGATCTTCATATGAAGACAGTGCAGTACAATGGCTTCCCCCAAATAAATTCAGTACTAATGTAACTACAGAAAATATAATGTGTGTGGAATTATCAACATGCCATGTGCCATGCCATACTCTTTTCTGTGAAGATGTTCAGAAGGCTTAATAGGCTAGTATTTACTTCTGAGCAGAACATATTTTAATATAATAATATTCCTGTGATTTTTTAGATTGTCAGAATTTCAACAATCCAGAAAGTGTCCAGGTGTCCAGATTACGTAGTTGTGGTAAGTGATTTTTCAAAAAGGTGTGTCCAGAGCTTGTTGATTTAAAAATGCATACATTAGGCGATATATACACCTTGATTTACTGTACGAGATTCACAACATCAGGCTGAGAAAGGTAAGCAAATTATTACATTATTACAGTATTTTTTATGTTTGCTTCTAACATTTCAAAGATAAACAATTGTATTGTTTATAATTAACAATTATCAACCATTATTTCATTAATATATCATTTAAAAAAAGAAGAAAAAAAAACACATTTGTTTGTGTAAAATAAATGAATTTCAAAATCAACACATTTATTTTTCTAGTGTAGTGTCAAATATTTTTTGTTCCAAAAATGTTTTAAAATGCACTTTTAATAATTTATTTTATATAGGTTAACTTATTTCAATGAATCTATAATATAAAAAAAAGGAATTAACTTTTATTCCTGTACATTTATAAAAATCACTGTGATCATTCAAACTAGATAAAAATAATTTTCCCTTTTGTGGAAACATGTAAATGTTTTCAGCTGTTTTGGTCATTTCAAATATCTAAATCTAATATCTTAATCTAATAGCTTGAAGTCAATTAATTTCTATAAGAATACCAATTTTTTTGAATCAGTGGCAGTGAAATGCTATGACACAAGCTGATTTTAAGGTACCATAAAGCATATACATATAGCATATTCTTTGTTGCTATATTGACAATTTCACATAATCTCAGTCAGGTTAAAAGTGGTAAGTGAAGTTACTGGCAATTACTCAAAGGGAAAACTAGTTTCTTTATATTTTCACCACATGTTTTATAGTTTAAACATTGTTATAGGTTTAAAAGGTAACATAAAATAACTGACTGTAGATTGTACAGCAAACAACTATAACCATATTTACCGAACTGTAATGTCATACATTGTATAAAATGAGACATAACCCAGTACATTTGCTCATTTTCCCTGACAATTTTAAAGAAAGCATCTCACAATTGGATAGGATACAACTAACATTTTACTTTTACTTTTTTATACCGATAATGACACCTCTTAAAAAAACTGACCTCTTCCCCTCATTTAGTGCTCTTAGACTTGCCATTTCTCTGAAATAAGAAATTTGGGCTTGAACAACAAAGGGGAAGAATTGGCAGAGCAATCAGAGGTAAGGATTTAGTAAATGTGCTGGAATATATGTTGTACGGCATACCAAAATTTAACAGTATAATATCTATCAAGATAAGCTCAGCAGGGTTGTGCAGAAGGATCCAATGCTGCTCTGAAGAATTAAGCAGTTACTGAGAATATATGAATATATATATATATATATATATATATATATATATATATATATATATATATATATATATATATATATATATATATTTTATATATATATTTTGATCTTAATATATGGAGATGTTGTATAGGAGTTTAAGATACATATCTGCTGAACTTTGGGCATAGATTTGTGTGAATTATATAACATATTTAATTTAATTTTGTTCCCTTATCTATTCAACTGAAACAAGTTTTCAGGTTAAGGTCAAAATATGGCTACAGAAAAATTCAAGGTAAGAAGATTTGTAGACATGTATTTTTATTACATTGTGTATTTTTATTTGCAATGCGATGGTTAAGTGCTCTCTTATGAAGAAGGACGATGTAGAGACTGGGAGGCTAGACTTAATTTTAAAAGAAAAACAATAATTAATATTCGTCAAGATTTGTAGAGGAATGAAAAATTTGTGTTATCATCATAACATTATAATCATTATGATGATTATGAACCCAACATAATCTGTTGCGTTTTGTAGCTGAGAGGGTCCATTTGTGGTTCTATTTTGTGGGTCATACATGCTGCATTTGCATTGAGGTCCTACATTCATACACAGAAATGAAATAAATGTTGTGCCTTAATCATTCAGGATATTTTTGTTCTGTTTTTGGCATCCCAACTGTCCGTCTGACTTGCTACAGACTCCTAGAGAACATGGTGGCTTTGGTGGTAGACCGCCCAATTTTTAGGTGTGCAAAAGTAATGGAACAGATCTTTAAGTGAAAGACTTAAAGTAGGGGGGTGTTATCCCTTCAGTCTCTTTTTCAGTAAGTGAAATGCTGCTGAGTTAAGGTCTGGTGATTGACTTGCCTAGTCTAAAACCTTCCACTCTCCAGCCATGGTAACGTCGTTTGTTGTGTTGGCAGTGTGTATTCTCATTGTCTGACTGTATGATGAAGTTCCTCCCGATTATATTGGATGCATTTCTCCATAATTTAGAAGTCAGATTGTTTCTGTAGACTTCTAAATTCATTGTACTGCTACCACCATGAGTTACATCATCAATAACATTAATGAGGCCATTATAGAAGCAGCTATGCAAGCCCAAGCCATCAAACTACCTCCACCATGTTTCACAGATGAGCTTGTATGTTTTGGCTTAACTTAATCTTGGGTGCAGAAATTTTGTGGCTAATCTCTGTATGTTTTTTGCAAATTCCACTCTGGCTTTTTGATTCTTACGTCTGATGAGTGGTTTGCATCTTGTGGTATGGACTCCATATTTCTGCACTTGAAATCTTCTTCAAATGGTGGATTGAGATACCTTCACCCCTACTCTTTAAAGGTTGTTGGTGATGTTACTACTTATTGTTATGGAGTTTTTCTTCCTAACTTTCACAATTTTTCTGACATCAACTGCTGTTGTTTTCCTTGGCCAACCTGTTCCATAACAGGTTGATTGTACTGTACACTACTGGTTTCTTTCTTTTTCAGGACATTCCAAATTGTTGTATTGGCTATGCCCAATGCCTTTGCAATGGCGCGAATAGATTCCCTCTTTTCTCAGCTTCAAAATGGCTTTCTTTTCTTCCATAGACAGCTCTCTGATCTTCAAGTTGGTTTATCCATTTTACCAAGATATGCAGTCTTCGTAGGTGAAACATGGGGCTCAAACCAAGAGTAGACCTTCAGAGCTATTAATTCTTTAAATAATCAATTTATCAAATCACACCTGGGCAGCAAGAAACACCTATCAGTCATGTGTCCCAATATTTTTGATCACTGGAATGAAATGGGTGGGTTCAAACAAAAGGTGCCAAGTTGTTTAACAAATCTAAATGAAATTAAAGCTATAATGTATCTGTTGTCTCGTTCATCTTCTGAGCTCAAACCTACATGTCTTCAATGTCTAGTGAAAACAATAGAATTTGTCTTGCCATTCCTATATTCTGGAGGGGACGGTAAATGTCAATGTTCCTTGTCATTCGCCAGCTTAGCTAGAAGATTCTAAGGAATGCTATATGATGGCAGTATTAATGGCAAAATATTATCATACTTCACTCTATGACCTTGTTGGAAAGACATAACAGTGATGGACCTAACAATAATGGCATCTATATTTGCATCGCTAGTTCTTATGGATTAAGTGATACTTTTTTAAATTGCAGATCTTCAATGACTCTGTCCATGGCCATATAAAGATGCATCCATTGCTGGTGGACGTCATTGACACACCAGAGTTTCAACGCCTGAGGAACATCAAGCAGATGGGAGGAATCTATTATGTCTTTCCAGGAGCTTCTCACAACCGCTTTGAGCACTCCCTCGGGTAAAAATGTCAACACATTCATACTGTATGAACAAGAAACTATGTTAGGTGGAGGGTAGTGGCAGCTAATGAGGGGAAATTTTAATGATCAAATACTTGAAGACATTTTGATACGGTATACAAAAACAGCCAATAATGACAATAATGGGACCAGGTTACTGTAACAATAGAGATGCAGATGGCAGGTTATATTTAGTAGATGCCCTTTTCAAGAGCAACTTACAGTTATATCATTTATACACCTGAGCAGTTAAGGGCCTTACTCAAGGGCCTAGCAGTGGCTGTTTGGTGGTACTCAGGATAGAACTCACAACCTTCCGAACAGTAGTCCAACATCTTAACAACTGAGCTACCACTTCACTAGATCACAGCCTAGATATTTAATTTCCAAAAGCAATACACAAAAAAACAAAACAGTCTAGGGGCATACACAAAAGGCTAATAATAACCAAGTCCACTGGATATGCAGTCAAAAACCAAGCAGAGGTCAAAGACACAGATAATTCAGAGAATCAATACCAGAGGATAATTAAAAAAGAAAAAAAAAGAAAATCAGAACAGAGAGCAAGGGTCATTTATTGAGAAGCATAGATTATATAAATGGCTCAGACCTTACATGAATACAAGTAATTAGCAAGACTTTAACCCTCTTAACCTGTAAGGCCGAAAAACCAGCTTTCCCGTTTTTTTACCTATTCCTGTAAGGATGATATACAGGCTTTTTCGTCTATGCCAAATCCCCGTAAGGCCGATAGAGCGGCTTTATAGTGTAAACATTATCCCCATAAATCCAGTATACCGGCACTACTCTGCTACATTTCCTTACTTTTTTAATTATTATTTTTTGACCCCGAAGGTTGATGACATCATGACGTGATTATGACATTACGCCGTCATTACAGTGAAGAAGATCCAAGCGTGAATATTGCTGTAATAGTAGAAGTTAACTAAAAATGCCAAAGTGAAAAGCTAATCGTGTTCCAGCTAAAGTTACACCTACAGTGAATACAGGTACATCTAAAACAGTGGAAAAAAAAGAAAGCATACACAGTTACACAGACGAGAGTAGGGATTCAAGATAGTGACAGCAGTCATAACGTGACAATCTCTGTGCATTTGTGAAAACAGTACCTGCTGGTCTGATTATCACCAGAAAGTTGACTTTTGGTGCTAAAATGCATTTATTCAAAGGCAGTGACCAGGCTGATGCTCGTATGGTACTTCTAAATGAGTATATGGATTTTAGCGAGCATATTTTGTAATTTCTCTAGTTAAGAATTGTGCTCTAAGTGGAGCACACTAAACTGCTTCATTTTCAAAGTAATATTACACAAAGACATTATTATAAGTTGTTTCAAGGCCTAAAAATGTTAAAATTAAAATGTTGATTTTTAAGCCAATTTTTGCCCGGAAACTCGGGGTTGGCGTGCTGTTTCTAAGGGGAATATAGGGTTGTAGGACATAATACTGTGGGAACTAAGGGGTAAGAGGGTTATGTTTGGCCTAGTGTCCATGTGTTTTAAATGCTTTCATGACAGGAAGTGAATGTAACAACTGAGGATGATTTCTTAAAATTCAGGAAGGATACCCTCTAGTGGCATGGTGGTGAAATAACCCAAAAGACATGACCGAAACACACACACACCCAAAAACTGAACCACCATTCAAATGAGTGCCACCAAGTTCTTGGTGGAAATCAGTGATTGAGATCATGAATGCCCTTTGCTGGGATCCAATATCTTTTTTTCTGGAACAAATCCCTCCCAGTTCACCAAGTTTAACTAGGTGTTGTAAGGCTTGTAGAGGAGTGTGTTAAGGAGTTCTAGGAAAATTCTGCCTATGGTAGGTAATGGGTCCATTATCATTGCCTAAAATCTCAAAAACCTACTGATCTCTTCACTCAATCGCTTCACCAGGCCACTGGATTGTGGGTCGTAACACTGATGTTCAGATGTGAGCAAAAAGTTTGCCAAACTGTGGACATGAACTGGGGTCTTAGTTTGAAACAATTTCTACAGGGAGGTTGAATTGCCTGAATAGCCATCATGAATCATGAACATGATTGACTATTGCCATGTTCATGGGAAGTTTGTGGGGTTATACTAGATGACATGCTTTAGAGAAGCAATCGAGAATGGATAGAAATGTGGTATTATAAAAGGCTTTAACAAATGTCTCGACATAAGAAAATATAGATTGTCACTTCTCAACTAACATTTTGGTCCAATAAATGCCTGAATGACCAACACTGAGGGTCTTGTGCACCCAATGGATCACCAGCTCATGCATATTCATGCATAGACATCACTTTTTTCCATCAGGGTTCTTGCAAGGAAATTGTTCATCTGGTAGGGATCACTGGATGCCTTCCATGATGTTCAAATTAATGTGTTCTTAAAACAGAACTTGGGGAGGATAGTGTCAAAGATAGTTTTGGTAGGTGTGGCTTCATGTAACCGTTATCATGCCTTGGTATTATTTGACCCAATCTGTAAGTTATAATGAAATTAAAGCAAGTGAAAAAGGGGGCTGGTCTGGCTTGATGTGGATTCACTCATTTAACAGACATTACATATACAAGATTTTGCTGATCAGTGAGGATGCAGAAGGGATGTTCAGATCCCTAGAGCCAATATCATCATTCCTCTTTCCTCATTACTCCGGACTTTTTAGAAGAAGGCACACAGGTTTGGATGATTACCATGATATAGAGATAGTACAGCTCCTATGCTTTTTTTAGAGGCTTCTATCTCGATTGCCTATGGGAGCGAAGGATCAGGATAAAGTAGAATGGATGCATTTGTAAATCTTTCTGTGAGTGTTTGGAAAGCTTGAGTGGACTCTCAAGATTTTAATACAATGAGAAGAGATTTCAGTAAATAATCAGCAATGCTTTCCAGTCGAGTGTCCATGTGGCTATCTATTGAAAAAAAATGTTTTTCTTAAAACTCAGGGAAGGGTGCTCTCTGGTGGCAGGGCAGTGAAATGTCCTGATATGACAGCATTGTTACAAATCATAACTATGCAACATTATAGTAACAAAATATAACAAGAAAGAAAGAAAGAAAAGAAAGAAAGAAAGAATTAACAGTCAGTTCACAGTTGCTATGCAGTTTTAGACAGTGAATTTTTTTAACATTAACTGTTGTTGGGAGCCATCAACTAATTGTTTAACTAACAATTTATAATGAATGAATACTGTAGTGTAAATATGTTTTTTTTATTTTAAAAAGGTCATCTATCTACAGTTACATCTGATATGCTGCTGGAAACACCCAGCAAAATACATAATTATGTAATTTATTGCTGTAATGATAGCAAGGGTAATAATACTACGTCTTTCTTTTAACAGTGTGGGTCATCTGGCAGGGGAACTCGTACGAAGTCTGAAAGCTCAACAACCAGAAATAACTAGTATTGATATGTTATGTGTTCAGATTGCAGGATTGTGTCATGACCTGGGTGAGTTATGCATAATGCATTACACAATGACAATTAGATAATTGAATAACACAAACCAAATTTAAATCCAAAATCTGTTTGTCTGACTTAATAACACAAGATAATAACATATATTACAATATAATATAATGTAATAATGACATATTTAATAAAATAAAATATCCCACAGCTTAGATAAAGTATGCAGTTGGCATGACTTTACAATTATACTGAGGATTTCATCTGTTTACATACTGTATGGTGTAAGCAGGAAGTGTAATTGATACTGTGTACTTCATTACAATAGTGTCCTTTTCTCAACAGTGGATGCATAGACCTTTATTTCTGAAAATTAATTTTCCTTTAGTAAAAGAAAAACAAATTAGTAGAATTAAGCAAAGGGACTAAAACAGAACTAGTGAATGCAATCAGAAAAAAGCATTAATTGGATGAGGTGAAGACAGGGCTAGACTAAAACAGGACTCAAAGAGAAACACAAGTGTAACTACATTGCGTTTGTCACCATGGGAACAACAATGCAATGGTGAAAACTGTAACATAAATATTGTCCATTGGACTGTTTTGTAATATGTATATACCTATAACTGATGTAATTGTGAAAATTAATCTGTAACGTCTGTTTCTCAAATGAAGGTCATGGCCCGTTCTCACATTTATTTGAAGAAGTCTTGAAGGAGCTAGCAGAGAAATTGGTAACTGAACAATTTTCGTAACTTTAAATTTACCACCAGGTTAAATTTGATTATTTAATTTAAATAGCTAAGATAAATGCAATCCTTGTTTTTTTTTATAGAGTTATTTTATGGAAGTATAATAGTGCCAAAGACAAAATAACATGTTGAATTACATAAATAAAAACCTTGCAATGAAATGAAAGAATTTCAATTTGACACAAATTGAAAAAAACCAAACAAAAAAAAAACACAGCAATATCAATGCTTGAATTAGTTTCCTCTGCAATTCATTGGATTTGTATATTTTGATTTAAAACAAAATTCCAGCAAAATTCAATACACATATTCACCTTCCTAAAATACGGTTCCAAAATATTCAGATGTTAAAATACCATCTTCATTATTTGTCAGGTAATATTTTAACACATTATTTTTCAACCTCACAAACTCAGGCTGCAAAAATTCAGGTCTAAAACTTCGGGTCTTAAAATTCAAGTCTTCACATCCGGGTCTTCAGGAAGAGCAATGAATTGCCAATACTACTGTAACATGTTACTCTGGGCCGGCCCCTAGTGGTGGGATTGTACAGACAAGCCACAAGAGAAGATGAACCTTCTCTTGGCATAAAGTTGGCTTCAAGTTGGATGTTCTGTATTCGCAGATATGCGCAAACTAAGGTCCATCTCTAAAGTTACATACGACATAAAGTTACATACGGTATACATGTTTCTTACTTCTATAGCATTTGAAGGGAATGACTTGGTCATAAAAAACAACTGTAAGTGTTCATCTCGGTGTTTATGTAATTCAAAATGCCATTTTGCCTTGAGGACATTTGGCACTATTATAGCCTACTTCCATATTATTTCTTTTATTTTTGCTGTTTTTGTTCTCTTCCCATCAAGGTATCAGAAACAGGGGAAAGTAGAACTACAAAGGCTTTAAAAAAGTGGAAGGTGAGTATTTTGTGCTTGGAATCAAAACAAATATTCTGTTCATTTTCAGTCTGAGAGTTCAGCTTGTTTTTTGAAGGGATCTGATGAAAATGGTATATTGTCATTAAACATTAATTAAATAATAAATATCGACTGATACTGCTATATTGATATTGATATATTAATTTATATTGCTCTTTTAACTTTTTTTTTAATTATTATTATTTCATAGCATGAAAAACAATCAAGCATAATGTTTGACCTGCTGATGGAAAATGGCATTAAGGAGAAGATGAAGAGTGGACATTATAAAGATGAACATGGTCAAGTTTTAAAATTTGCAGACAAAGACTTCAAGTTCATCCATGAGCTTATTGAAGGAACAGATCCTTTGAAGTCACCTCCTGAAGTAATAATAGCAAAATACACACACACACACACACACACACACACACACACACACACACACCACACACACACACACACACACACACACACACATATATATATATGCACTGCCTTAACCCTCTTGGGCATGGAGTTCACCAGTGCTTCACAGGTTGCCACTGGAGTCCTCTTCCACTCCTCCATGACCACATCACTGAGCTGGTGGACATTAGAGACCTTGTGCTCCTCCACCTTCCGTTTGAGAATGCCCCACAGATGCTTAATAGAGTTTAGGTCTGGAGACATGCTTGACCAGTCCATCACCTTCACCCTCAGCTTCTTTAGCAAGGCAGTGGTCGTTTGGAGGTGTGTCTGGGGTCGTTATCATGCTGGAATACTGCCCTGCGACCCAGTCTCCGAAGAGAGGGGATCATGCTCTGCTTCAGAATGTCACAGTACATGTTGGCATTCATGGTTCACTCAATGAACTGTAGCTCCACAGTGCTGGCAGCACTCATGCAGCCCTAGACCATGACACTCCCACCCCCATGCTTGACTGTAGGCAAGACACACTTATCTTTCAACTCCTCACCTAGTTGCCGCCACACACGCTTGACACCATCTGAACCAAATTTTTTTTTTTTTTTTTTTTTTTATTTTTGTTTTTTTTATTTTTTTTTTTTTTTTTTTGGGGCGCAAGAGGGTTTTTTTTTTTTTTGTTTTGTTTTTTTTTACCAAACTTTTTTTTGCTTTTTTGTGGTTTTTTTTATTTTTTGTGTTTTTTTCATCATCTTTAGAAGAGGCTTCCTTCTGATCAGATTAATAACCTGCTTTAATTTCTACATAAACAAAAAATATAAACACATTGATTAAAAAAAAAACACCACACACACACAAAACTGATTACTTGTTCTCTATTATTTTGAACTGCCAGTGATTCTTACATCAAAAAAGCTGCACACTGTAGGCATTTTTAGCAAAAAGTCAGTTAAAAAAAATGGTTTTAAATTCATGAAAACAATCTTGAATCTAACTCCGGACATGTTTGACATGTCTAAGCCCTATCATCTATTTTGATATGACAAAAATACAAATCGTGGCATTTACAAATTTGTTTTGTATTTTAGAATATTAGAAACCCTTAGGGGTTCTTTAGTTGTAATTGGGGAAAGGTCTTCAAGTATAACTATTTTAATGAAGCTAAGCCCCTAATTATCCACCTAAAGAAGGGTCAAAAAGGTTATAGGTATAAGGTTCATCATAACACAACTCTCACAGTCAATTTCTGTTCATTTGTTTTTTTTTTCTATTTGTTTGTTTATGTGTTTTTTGTCTGTACATGGTTTGCCTCATGCAGTCACTCAACAAATACAGACATAAGGAAAAGTCATACTTGTATGAGATTGTGGCCAATAAACACACAGGCATTGATGTTGACAAAATGGATTATTTCAGTAGGTGAGCTTGGCTTGTGCATATTTTTTGTGTGAAATGCATGTTTGGTTTTAATTAATGAAATTCAATGTTAATTTTCCACAAAATATATGATACTGTATATTCTATGCATTTATATTTCCTTTCCCAGAGATTGTCACCATGTGGGGATGAAAAGCAACTTCTCACATGAGCGTTATGTGATGTTCGCACGAGTTTGCACCAACGAGAAAAATGAAAAGCACATCTGCACAAGAGATAAGGTAAGCTTTTAAGTGTAGGAATATTTTTATACACAAAGACATTTGATATTAAAACATAATTATTTTTCCCCTTTTCATTCTTTAAGGAAGCGATAAACATGTATGAACTCTTCCATAATCGATACATGCTTCACTACAATGTCTGCCAGCACAGAGTTAAGGTGGCAATAGAAACAATGTGAGTTAACTTGGAAAATAAACTCACATTGACTTTTCATGTGAGATTCAGGCAAATGTCAGTTGTAGTGCTGGTCACACATAGAATTTTAGAATGTTGCCAGTTATAGCAGTAATTATCATTTTATTTAATCAAATCACACACACATGTTTTGATCATGTTTTTCTCCTTGTATTTTTAGGATTGTTGATGCGCTGGTGGCAGCTGAAGGTCACTTTAAGCTGGGTGGCAAGACAATCTCTAAGGCAGTTATGGACCCTAAAACATACCTGAAACTCACAGGTTTACACTACATTTCTCCGAAATCATAAATTACCAGTCAGACATTAATATCTTGTCTTATACCTACTGGAATTGGTCTTGTATAGTTTTCTCTCTTTTTTCAGATGACATTCTTCGGGAAATCATGCGGTCAACAGACAACAGTCTCACAACAGCAAGGGAAATCATTAGGAGAATTGACAACCGCAAGATTTACAAGTTTGTCGGTGGCAAAATATTCCAGAAAAAGGATGTGAAACATTTGGACAAACCTAAAAAGTGGAAAGTTAGTCACACACATTTTTTCCAACATTCATTATTATAGATTCTTCCTTCAATCCCCTGCCTAGAAATGTACAAAGTTGGTCACATTCATTTGAGATGCTACTGTAAGTGATGATTTAAAGATACAGTGGGGCAAATAATGTGTAATATGTGTTATGTGTAATAAAGAGGAATGACACAGGAAAATAGTTTTGAACACGCTAACTGAAATTGATTAAATACTTAGTGGAGAAGCCTTTGTTTGTAATGACAGTTTCAAGACACTTCCTGTATGAAGAAAGTAATGGGTCGCAGTATTCAGGTGTGGTTTTGGCCCGTTATTCTAAACATATTGTCCTTAAATCTTGTTCAATAGGATTCGAGTCAGGTGATTGACTGGACTATTCTAACACTCTAATCTCCCGGTAAAGGGTTCCATTAATCGTTCCTTCAGTTATATGAAGTCTGACAGTACCATGTGATGAAAACATCCCCACACCATGATGCTTCCACCTCCAAACTTCACTGTTGGTGTAGTGTTTTTAGGTTGATGTAGAGTCCCATTTCTTCTCCAAACATGGTGTGTAGTGTGACAGACAAAAAGTTCAATATTGCTCTCGTCTGAGCAGACTACACTCTCCCAGTATTTCATAGGCTTGTCGCCATGAAGTTTCTTTAGTAATGGAGTCTTGCAGTGTGAGCGTGAGTAGTCAAGTGCATTGCCTATTGTTTTCTCTGTGATGATGGTACCTGCTGCTCTTTCCGAATGGTCCTTGGCTCTTTGGGTATTCTTCTGACTCCATAGTCAGAAATCTTGTGAGGAGCTCCTGTGCGTGGCCGGTTGATGACGGAATGATGTTGTTTCCACTTGCAGATAATGGCCCCAATGGTGCTTACTGGAACATTCTGAACTTTTGAAATACATCTGTATCCGATTCCATCAATTTGTTTTGCAACAATAAAGTGGTGACGGTCTTGGGAGAGCTCTTTACTTTTCCCATCATGAGATGTTCCATGTGTGACACCTTGGTAACGAAAAGCCTTTTATAGACCATCAATTTACTAACCCAGCTGATATTAATTTGCACTGATACTTACATATTTCAGCTGGTTCCTTGCCTTACCTTGGCTTGGAGAACTGCTTTTTCTTAGCATGTTCAATAGTTATTTGTTGTGTCATTCCACTTTATTACACATGACGTTATTTATGCACTTTAATGTTGTGAATTCTTTATATTTTCAGATTTGTTGAGTTAATACTGATGTCTGTTGAAAATTATATGCAAATAACTTTATTGCAAATATATTTACTGAAAAAATGTTGACGCGTTCAATGCTAATTTCCCCTCATTACTTTGCTCATTACTTTAAAATGCATCGATTTTAGAAACTTTATTAATAGGATTAGATAATTGAGAAGATAAATTGTGTTAAATGGATATCCAGAGATATGAAGGCATTAATGAAGAAATGGCATGTCATGGCTACTAATGAATTCAGATTTCAGCCTTTTGTAGTATTTTATCTCTTTCAGAATAGTGTGTGTGTGTGTGTGTGTGTGTGTGTGTGTGTCTTACTAGGCAGTGGTAAAGGAGTGGCTGGAGGGCATTCAAGAAGGCTCAACAAGACCTGTAAGGGGATTTTGTGGTTTATATTTGTTTTTTGTCATCAGCTTAAAAATCTTAAGCCATTTTAGGTTCCCAATTTATTTATTTTGTTTTACTGATTTTATCCAGGAAGAGAGTACATTAGATAGTTAGCCATAGTTGTTAGTTAGTTCGGTTTTGGGGTTGTTTATTTTTCTGCCCAAATGCAATGCATTGTGGGGTCCATAGAGGTGCTGAGTTTTGTCACAAAGGAGATATTTTAAAAAATTAATCATAGCTAACACAGAATAGGTCTTTTTATGAGGAAAACTACTCAAATTGCATTGAGGATTTAAAGGTCTATATGCCCTATATGCTATCAAAAGACTCCGGAAATCTTGGAGGAGTGGACAGTACTCGGTTATTTAGAGAAAATGTCAAGTTAAAGCAAGTCTAAATAATAATAATGTTCCCTGTTTATCCAGTGATGTCTCTTAGAAACTTACAGCCCATAAATGTGTGAATCAGTCTTTCCCAAATAAATGCAGTGCATCATGTGAAGCTGTGTGTGTGTGTGTGTGTGTGTGTGTGTGTGTGTGTGTGTGTGTGTGTGTGTGTGTGTGTGTGTGTGTGTGTGTGTGTGTGTGTGATTAAGAAATGGCAGCGGTGGATCAGAGAGAAATTTATCGATGAAGATGATTTTATTGTCAAAGTAAGTGACAAAAATAATATAAAACACCTATAATGTGCAGTGTCATAAAGGTTGAGGGCTTTGCACTGTTTTAAAAATCCTAATTTTAGCCACATGGTTATTCCCAAAGGTTATTTGGAATACAGCCTGCCATACCCTTTTTCCTAACATTTATATATTAGAGTGCAGTATCTAATTATAAGACAATGGAGTCAGAAAGTTACACTGCACACTTTTGTGTTGTGGATGTGTCGTTTTACCCACCTATAATGACAAAATGACAAAATCTCATATTCACAATAGTATTCAGACCCTGTGCTGTGGTCAGATGCATCCTATTTACTTTAATATTCCTTCAGATGTGTCTAGAACTCAGTTGGAGTCCACCTGTTGCAATTTGAATTGATGGGACATATTTTGGAAAGGCACACCATAGGGTATATAAGGGCCCACAATTTGCTGCATTGTCAGGAAGCCATGAACCCCAAGGAACTGTCTGTGGAGCTCCGTGATCAAATTGTGGCAAGGCCCAGCTAAAGCCCAGTCTTAAACCCCATCAAACATCTGTGGGGAGACCTGAAGGTTTCAGTTCACAAATACTCTCCAACCAATTTGACAGAGCTTGAGAAGTTCTGCCATGAAGATTGGGAGAAACTGCCACATCCAGGTGTGCGAAGTTTATAGAAACATATACAAGAGGATTTGTAGCTGTAATTGCTGCCAAAGGGGCTTCTAGAAAGTATTGAATATAGGGTCTGAATACATAAACAGCGGCACTAAGGGAAGAATGTATTATTTTTTGAAGAGGTTTGATTGCTTCTGGCAGTATCTGTTTGAGGAAATGTGTAGGTAAGGGATCTAGTATAAAATTGGTGATTTTGATCATTTGATTATCGAAATTAGTACAATTATTTTGGTCTCTCGAAGGGGAGTAAAACATTCTAATCGCTGGTCTGATATGGTTAATCAGATTGTATAGCTGTCTATCTGTCTACCCTAACAATCCTGCCTCAAATCTTCTCCAATTATCTATAAAGCCCACATTGTTTTTGGAGCAGCACCTGGACATCTGGCAGCAACCATAACCTGCTGTAAGCTACATTGCCATGCTGTATTGGATTGGGGCATATTACTGCATCGGACATCGCCTTTGCTAACTTAAGCACCTAGACAATTTTACTCTTAGTACCCTCTGACTGATGAAGGCATACATCATTAACTCCTAAATGAAGAACTACCTTTGAAAACCTATGCTATGCCTAACACCCTAGGATTACCTGCTATGTCTGGTGCACTGGCTCCTGAACATCCTGCACTCAACACACTGAATATGTGGTGGCTTGGTGGCTTGGAAGGTCGGAGGTTCAAGCCCTGGCGCTGCCAGGCTGCCACTGTTGGGCCCTTTGGCAAGGCTCTTAACCTTCTCTGCTCTAGGGGCGCTGTGTCATGGCTGACCCTGCATTCGGACCACAACTTTCTGGCATGCTTGGGTATGCGAAGAAATGTATATGTGACCAGTAAAGACTCATTATAAGCTGAATGTTTGCCATGTTGAATGTTTCATGTACCTTCATCATTATGAGTGATTAAGTGTAGATTGATGGGTAGAACTGGTAATTATATCTATTCAAATTCAAATCCACAACACCATAAAGTGTTCAACAAGTAAAGCGATCTGAATACTTTCAGAATTCATTATTTATGCATGTTACTCTTTCAGCAGACACTTAAATAATTACGTTTGAACACCAGCTATGCAACAGTTGCATGGAAAAAATATGGGCAAAAATAGCTCAAATGCTTTCAATTATTTTAGCCAAATTTTACGTTTGTACTGTCCCTTAATGCTAAAAACATATTTACTAATTCTTGTTTTCATCCATTACAGCCTGTCAAATTAAACTATGGAAAGGACGATAAAGATCCAATCAAATCTCTCGGATTCTACAGGAAGAACAAGCCAAACAAATCAGTGAACCTGACTGATAATGAGGTAGATCTGTATTATCTTTATTAATCTATCCCTTCTACACATGAGTGTAGATTGTTACCGATTTCAAAATAGTGTCTGTGGATTCTGAAATTACTTTATGAATTTATATAATTAAAGGTCTGCAGATGGTGACGGTGTAATTTAGCATGGGTCAGCATGGTGAGGTTGGGGTTTGGGGATGAGCCAGATGGGTAATGACTGATTGGGTACACTTGCAAAAGTTGAAAAAAGTTTTGTCAGTATGTAAGGTTGCTCCTAAACCAGATGTTAAGAGGAGGACAAATGTTTTGTGATTACATCTGGAAGCTCACTGTTCTGATGGGTTTTCATGCAACATTTTATTAACGTTTAGTACAGTAATAACATTCCTGAAATTTTAGTAATAAGCCATAGCAACAAAGGAGAGTGAAGCAGCTACAATCTGCATTTGAATATGTTCAATGACAGAATTAATTGTAACATAAATAGTAAAATGTGTTAAATATTTTGTGATGTACATTGCTATGACCTTGCCTTGAAATTTTCTCATAATGTGGTCTGATATATATATTTTTTAAATCCTATTTGTAGTTTATCCTCTGATCTATTTTATTGTCCCTTATATGCAGCATTACAAAAAGTGTATTTCAGTGAGGTGGCCATGAGACCAAAAACCACAACAATAATTCCCACATAAAGAAATCATTATACTCTTGACAAAATGAAAACGAAATGCAATTTTCACAACATGAAACATTATGCACTGTAAATGATAAACGGTATTATTAGTAGTTATGCTTAAAGCAGATGGTGCACCTAGATATAAAAAAAAATAGGTACACACATTCAGAAGGCATAAAGTCTTTTTTTTACACGTCAGAATCTGTGTCAGGTACATGACTTGTGAACATACTGCAGTAGCCCAGGTCAGTGCTTTGCCCATCAAAAAATTAATGAACCGAATAACTTTGTCTCAGAAGTTCCCTCTTGACTTGAGAAAGACAATGAACATTGTAGCAGAAAGCCTTTACATTTCGTTGGCTCTGGTCAGGCTACGAGAACTGGAGACTGGTAAGAAGTCTGGGCATGTAGGTTGGGCAGCTACTGGAAGTGCGTTGCGAGCTGATTCAGCACATACACTGCTAACTGTAGTTGTTTTCCTATTGACTTCTCTATTACAGATCCAGTGTCTTAATTATTTTGCATCTCTGCAGGTTTCATTCATTCTGCCCACAATCTTTGCCGAAATAAAGGTCATGCTGTTCTACAAAGGTAATGGAAAGCTTCCAAAAAACCCACCCATCAGAGAATTCTGGGAGTTAGTGGAGAAGGATGCTGTAAGGGAAGACTCAAGTCATGAATCCTGTGAGGATTCCAGCGAGGAATTGAGTGAAGATTCAAGTGATGATGAGTAGCAGGAAGAAGTCTACTCTATAATGCTGGTGAAAAAATCTGAGTTGAAAAAAAGAGTTTATTTTGACTTGGCTAATGTGGAGAAAATAAACTCACTTGTGCATGGTGGTTGCAGGAATATTGATCTAAAATTCATATAGTGTGTATTTGTTTTTCTGTACATGTAGGGTACGTTTCTTTTGGGGATTTTCTGTAACTTTTGATGTAGTTGACATTGTGAATGATTTTGGTACTTCACACATCACTCTTTATCATAAAGGAATAATTAAGAATAACTTAGTAATGATTGTGTTAATACATTAAGAGGGTTACAAGTCTAAGCTTAAAAAACTAAGCATGTTTTTTTCTGTCATCTCAACTTTATGGCTATGTTTCAAATTTTATTTCATGTACTTAGTTTAGGGTATTATGGAATCTGAATTACAGATTAGTACAAGTAATATAATCATGTTTCTCTTATAAGTGGTAATCGTTACATACTATTGTTTAATCTGGGATTTTTTTGGGGGAAGGGGGGTATTCCCTTTTAGATTTTAGCATATACAAAGTTAAATGAAATAAAAAGTTAAGGATGCCAGTGACTGGCTATGTAATGAAAGAATTGTATGATTAAAAAATATCTTAATTTGCCTGTGTGTTGTTGCCACTTTGTAAGAAACATGTACAATGCCACACTGTTCAGAAACAGAGCACAACCAATAACGATATTAATGGCCACACATTGGCAGAAGCACTGCTGACATAAACAGAGTTTCATTTCTTGTTTTAAGTGTAATCATTGATATACTGAAGCTATCTTTAAGGACTCATTTATATAATATAAATGGAAGGAGTCTACATGTCCAGCTTTATAAAAGTCAGAGGTAAATTTATGTTTTCTGACTTGAAAAGTCTTCAAGACAGAGGACAAGCTGTGGGATTTGTTCTTCTTCTGTCTTAATTTTGAGAGACTTGGTTTGCAGACATTCCACAACATTAAATATCCACGGAAAATATTATCTGCGTCTTTTAGTAAATAAAACAATATGTGGTCTTAGCAAATCACTAACATCTGTTTAATGTCAATACACACACATTATATATATATATATATATATATATATATATATATACACACACACACACACACACACACACACACACACACAATTATTACCTATTTTGACTGGAGGAACTTTTTTTATTGGTCTCTACTAAGCTCTTCTATAGAATACTAAACTCTTGTCTGCCCTCCTCATATTGTATGTGTCATTGTTTTTTCTCTGGGGTACAGAGAGTATCCATCATGCTGGAAATGCATGTACTTAGTAAAAATGTGTTTACTTTAAACCTTAGTTTGGATGGTAGTGTTTTAGGAATGAAAGCTAGAAGGCTGGACAGTTATAAATGGGATACTGATAATTCGTCTTTTTAAGTATACTCAACACATTTCATGGGCGGATTTAGTTATTTCGGGGCCCTAGGCAAAATATAGGAATGGGGATCTCATTCCAGAGTTTTAACATTATATATTAAAATTTTCAGTACACATTATTTAGCATTAATAGCAATAATCAAATGTCACCCCCAGACATCCTCACACAGCTGCCGCATGCTCAAGGAAAGCCTCAGGATCATCTATAGTGGCCATCTTCATGAGTTTCACATGTGGCATAGGCTGCAGCACAATCTGAAGCACCCGTTAGCTCTCAGCCTGCTCTTGCGCAAAGGCTTCAAAGTGCAGGCTAAAATCCAAGTTTAGGTGGAGCATTGGGGCACACCAACTGAGATTTTTGAGTCCATCCTAACATTTTGGCATGTTTGTACAGGTACATGAGTGTGTACATGAGTGTACAGGCTCGATAGGAAATTTCCGTTTAGGACAACATAAAGTTGATCGACCAAGTCTGAATAGGATGAAGTCTAAACCTCTGATTACTGTAATATTCTTCTAGTTAATGTGTAGATAGGAAACTATGGCAGGATTTTATAAAGCCAATTTTACCTAGATATTATTGGTCTAACTCTGTAGATTTTAGTGGTCATGACCTCAGACTAGAAATAACTTTACTTTAACTAAGTGTTACTATCTAAGGGGACTAATAAAGTACTATTTAGGAAAGGGAAAGCATGGGGCAGTTGTCTAAATAGTATTATTCAATTACCTCTGGCTAATGACCAAGACTAGCGAGTTTGTGACCATGAGATCTGCGTACACGACCGGTGCGAAACTCGCCATGGAATCCGAATGAACGAGCACAATTTAAAGTATAGAATTAACTAGAATTAATCAAATGTAGAAGATCAAATGTATCAAAATACAAAAAGCTAAGAAATAAATACAACATTGAGGTTTTTACAATTGGAGTCAGATGTAATTTAAGAGAGATTCAAGCAGAATTGGAATGACAAATTTAATAATCAAAATGTATTCACATCACTTCAAAAAATTGTTGTTGGACCAGTGAGTGGACCCTACAGCACCAACCGCCACAACTGCCTTTTCTGTGAATGACCCTGTCTGGTTTTGTGATTTCACACCTTTTATTATCCATGTCTCTATATATTCTGTGTACAGATATCTGGCTGCGACCTTGCCCTTGTCTCTCAAGTGCCATGTTAACACTGAGAACCCTTCCAAAATACATATTTATTATTTTCTGTGAAAGTTTTCAGAAGGCTTTACTACTATGCACTGCCTAGCATAACATATTTTAACATAAATATTAGTTTGTCATTTTTGCAGAATTTCAGAATTTCAACAATCAATTAAGTGTCCAAGTTTTTGGTGGAAACACTCAAAATTGCCTATTTATTAGTATATTTTACTCATTTGAACTCATTTCAACTGCACATTACCTCAATGGGATTTTAAAATAAATGGCAAGTATAAAGTATTATTTATGTGATTATTTGTTTTCTTTTTTGTTTATTTATCCGTCCAGCAAGATAGATGTCACTAGCTTGACCATGTCTTGTGGTCAAAACTTCTAGACCATGCACAAAACTGGACTGTGTACAAATGTACTGTAAAATCTGTTGATGCATAAAAAACACACTGTAAATTCTGTTGATGCTTTGGTGCTATTTTGTGGAGGTTGTAAAGATTAATTCTGTTAAGCACCAGGATACTTCAGCCCAAAACCTAATTGCCTCTGCCAGAAGGTTTAGATTTGTGACAATGCCAGTATAACCACTTGTGTGTATGTGTGTGTCATTGTTATTTATCAAACTGCATTTCAAATAAGTTTACACTGTCAACCATGCCCAAAAACCTATTTTATATATAATAACATTACTGAATATGAGAATGACACTAATAATATATCCTAATGGTATTTTATTCTAACATTCATAGAAATAATTACAGCAAAATGACAACTTTTATTGGAGAGATGAATCCAAATAATGTTTGAAAGAATTATTAAACATTATGAAATAGATTTTTTTTAAACCTACAATATTACCATCCACAAATGTAGTGACACACCCACTTTACCTCACTTACTGTAAAAGTCACAATTAAATTTACATTTGGCTGTAGTATTGTGATTTCCATAAAACTGCAGCACTGCTTGCTGAACCAGCTTTTTAGTCTCAAAGCTTGTCATGATTGCCTTCTAAATTTCATTTTTAAAAGAAAAATTGTGATTTTAATGATCTTATATCACATTTTTTTTCATATCAGTTAGGCTACAGGACTAAATTGACCATATTAGTTAACAATGGTCAAGTTGGTATATGTATATTAGTATAACTGTTCGTATGCAGTGCAATTTAAGCTGGTGCAACACTCTCACAAATGAAAAGTACAGCACTGATTAACTTGTAAAATTCCAAATTGAAGGCATATCATTTTCACATATATATTGGTTTTTAATGTTTATTTTTTTAATTGATTATTGTCAGGAAAAGGATTTAGAGCTTTGAGTCATGACTGAATGGGCTACTATATGCTAGCTCACTGACAGTCGTCAATCATGTACCAAGTGTATTTACATGTATATGTATATGTATAAGTAGCAAATGTAATGCACCAACTGAAAATATACTTTTGGTGCTATTTTTTTACTATTTGGAAAATATACTAATATACTGTTGACAGCAGTTAATATTTCCACTCAACATAAGCTGCTTGTTTGAGGAAAAAAAAATCACTGCTCACCATAAGTTTCATCTAGTACTGACACTTGCAGTAAGTTACACATCTGAATGTGGAAGTGATTATTTATGCTCCACTCCTTCTGTCGGTAGATTTTATTTAAAAAGGATTGACTAGCTAACATTACCAAGCAACTTTGAGTGTTTGCTAAGGTCAATACTAAATTGTTGTGAAATTTAGCTAGTGGCAGCTGTCTTTGTTTATGCCATCACTTCATTAATTATCATTGGTTTGATAGTTACTGAATTATAATATCAGAACAGCAACTTAAAGCAGAATAAGACATGGATACAGACCTGTCAAGAACTTCAGGTGTGTGTTCGAAAGTGTGTGTGCATTCATGAGGCTCGGCTGTCATGTCCAAAACTGTCAATCACCTCCGTACAATAAAACTGTATCATTTCCGTACAGTAAACCATGCCATGTCTATTGTACGGAAATATATTTCTGGATATATCAAGGTAAACTGAACTTGACAGATCTATATATGTAAAATACAGATCTTTATATCTAAAATTAATTTAGGGTGATACAACCCCAATTCCAAAACAGTTGGGACAATGTATAAAATGTAAATAAAACAGAATGCAATGATTTCTCCAGATTCTCAGAATCATTTGATATTAGGTACTGTGGATGATGAGATATTCATAGTCTTCACAATTTTACACTGAGAAAAATTATTCTGAAATTGTTCCACAAATTGTAGATTCACTTTTTTGCAGATTGGTGAACCTGAGCCCATCTTTACTTCTGAAAGACTCTGCCGCTTTAAGATACTCTTTTATACATAATCATGTTACTGACCTGTTCCCAATTAACCTCCAGCTGTTTCTTTTTATTAACACTTACTGTTGCAGCCTTCTATTGCTCCGTCCCAACTTTTTTGAGATTTGTTGTGGTCATCAAATAAAAAATTTCCTTATTTGTTTTTTAAATTTTACATTTACTCAGTTTAAACATTTTGCATTCCAAATTTTTTGGAATTGGGGTTGTAAGTTGTAAAATGTAAAATACACGTTTAGATCGCGGAAATGGGCCGATTTAATAATTGTACAGTAAGCCACCAGAGGGCCTCAGACACATTTTGGCTACACTTGGTGACTCCTCTTATGACGTCCTCTCATATACACTGTATTCGGTTTCAAATCAGAGGCACTAATGTTACAACATGAGCTGGCTTTTGAAGGTAGCATAAAGCATACACATACTCTATAGCATATTCTTTGTTGCCATTTTGTCGACATATCCCAAAATCTCAGTCTGGTAAAAGTGGTAAGATAATGGCAACCAATTTGCTTTTACACATGTATTATAGTTATGTATAAAAGGAAGCATATAATTAGCCAGTTTCTCAAATTGTTTCCAAATACTTTTCACATATAAAAATCCAGAGTGATTCTTTCATTTCTTAGTTATTGATGTCTATTAATAATTTTATTGAATATCTACAGCTATACTAAATAGTATGTTTCAGTCAGTATATTACAGTATTTTGACATGGTAATTAGCAGTTTTTTTGCACAGACCCTAATTTTCTGACTCACTTTCAGATTATTACATTTTACTTTTGTTTTTCAAAAATTACTTTTTTATGAATTTGATTAATTGTGTGAATTAATACCCAGAATGAGGCACTTGTTTCTTTTTAAACTGAGCTCTTCCCCTTCTTTTATTGCGTAATTCCTGTTAGACCTGCCAGTTCTCAGAAATGACTTCAGGCTTGAAAAACAAAAAAAAAACTATTACAGGGTAATCAGAGGATTTTGTAATTGTAATGGCATGTATATGCCAAAGTTTAACAACGTAAAATCAGCAGGGTTGGGCAGAAGAGTCCACTGCAACCTGACCAAAATAAAGGAGTTAATGGAGATGAATGAATGAATGAATTAATGAGTGAGTGATTATACAGTGGGGGGAAATACGTATTGAAAGCATCAATATTTTTTCAGTAAAAAATATTTCTAACGAGGTTATTGACATTCACATGAAATTTTCACCAGACATCAGTATTAACTCAATAAATCTGAAAATTTAAAGAATTCACAACATTAAAGTCCATAAATAAAGTTATGCCTAATAAAGTGGAATGACGTGGAAGTGGAAAAAAGTATTGAACATCCATCCATCCATCCATCTTCTACCGCTTATTCCTTCTTCAGGGTCGCGGGGAATCTGGAGCCTATCCCAGGAACATGCTAAGCAAAAGTAATTCTCCAAGGCAAGGTAAGTAAAGGAACCAGCTGAAATCCATAAGAAGTTAGAAAGTAATTACACCTCCTATCTGTGCAAATTAATATCACCTGGGTTATTAAATTGATGGTGTATAAAAATTATATTCATTACCAAGGTGTCACACAAGAAATATCTCATGATGGGTAAATGCAAAGAGCTATCCCAAGACCTTCGCAACCTTATTGTTGCGAAACATATTGATGTTCATTTCAGAAGTCCTGACTCTTCCAGTAAGCACCATTGGGGCAATAATCTGCAAGTGGAAGCAACATCATCAACCGGCCATGCACAGGAGCACCGTGCAAGATTTCTGACCAGGGACTCAGAAGAATAGTCAGAAGAGTAGTCCAAGAGCCAATGACCACTTGGAAAGAGCTCCAGAAACACTTGGAGGAAGCAGGTACATCGTCACAAAGTGAACAATAGGCAATGCACTCCACTGCTCACGTTCACCCTGCAAGACTTCATTACTAAAGAAAAGGCTTGTCAAAGCTTGTTTAAAGATTGCTAAAACTCATTTGGACAAGCATATGAAATACTGGGAGAGTGTAGTCTGGTCAGACTAGAGCAAAATTTAAATTTTTACTGTCATACTACACACCATGTTTCAAGAAGAAATGGCACCATAAAAAACTCTATACAAACAGTGAAGTTTGGAGGTGGAAGCGTCATGGTGTGGGGCAGTTTTTCATTGTATGGTACTGGCAGACTTCATATAATTGAAGGAACTATGAACAAGAAGGACACCTACGTGCGACTGCTGTTCCAAGACGTCATTTCAGCATTTAACATGATAATTTCTCGGCATCTGATTGGAAAGCTGAACCTACTGGGCCTGAACACCTCCATCTGCAACTGGATCCTGAACTTCTTGACTGGAACACCTCAATCAGTCCGGCTCCTCTGTGGAGATCATCAAGAGCAAATTCCTTGGTAATGGAGAATCTCACCTGGTTTCTGAACACCAGCTCCATATGCAAGAAAGTCCAGCAGCATCTCTTTTTTATGTAAAGGTTGAAGAAAGCCCATCTCCCACCCCTCATCCTCACCACTTTCTACAGAGGAACTATTGAGAGCATCCTGAGCAGCTGCATCCACTGTCTGGTTCATAAATCGCACCTCATTTGATCACAAGACCGTGCAGCGGATAGTGAAGATGGCTGAGAAGATCATCCGGGTCTCTCCCCCCTCCATCACAGACATTTACACCACACGCTGCATCTACAAAGGCACCAGCATTGTGGATGAGACCACACACCCCTCACACAATCTCTTCATACTCCTGCCATCTGGAAAAAGGTACCGAAGCATTCGGTACTTCACAGACAAACTGTGTAGCATCTTCTTCCCCCAAGACATCAGACTCCTCAATAATCAGAGACTGGACTGACACAAACGTCCACACACACACACAAACTCTGAGCTGAATACCATCCCACTCCCACTGCAATATTTGCACATTCCTGCATTGACTCTGTTGCATTTTTGCTGCTACAGTATTATAAAAAATATAGTATTTCATTTATTGTCACTATTATACAGTTTACCTGGCTGCTACCACAATAACTGCAATGTCCATATTTGTTATGAGCTAATTTATTGAATACTAAGTCATAGCATGTTATCGTTTTACATTCATACCATTTTAAAATTATATTGTTACTCTTGGCACCTATCTTCTGCACTACCTGTATATCAGACGGTTCCACACTAGATCTGTGTACTGTTTGGCGCTACACTGTCACATACTGTACCTATTGTCTTGTATTAGGAGTACTATACTGTCCTGCGTTGTTAGCACACTTCTGCATATGCACTTTATGTAGAATGTTTGCAGATCTTATTTAGTTCTGTGTCATCTCATGTGGTTAGTGTGTTGTTTTATGTAGCACAATGGTCCTAGAGGAACGTTGTTCTGTACCAGCTGTATATGGTTGTAATGACAATAAAACCACTTGAACTTGAACTTGAACAATCTACCTGACTGTGGATTGCAGGACTCCAAACTCCTTTAGAGAGGGTTTTGTAACCTTTCCCAGCCTGATGAAAATCAACCACTCTTTTTCTGAGGTGGCCATCAATCTCGTTCTCTTCATGCCATGATACTCTTTCCGATTTTTTTTTTTTGTGAAGATCAGACTTTGATAGATTCCTATTCTTTAAATAAATATTAACCTTCAAATCACCTTCAAATTAACTGCTAATCCTAGAGGTTCACATACTTTTGCAACTCACAGATATGAAATATTGGATCACTTTCCTCAATAAATGACGATAACAAAGTATAAGGTTTTTCTTTAATTTCTTTAACTATATTTTCTTTGTCTACTTTTGGACCTGTGTGAAAATCTGATGATGTTTTAGGTCATATTTATGCAGAAGTATAGAAAATGCTAAAGGGATCACAGCTAGCTAGCTAAATACAATTGGGGGAAGGGGGACATTCTTTCTCTGCACCACATTAACTCTGCCCATAATTATAATCTTGATGATACAACCTGGTGTATCTGTGCCACCTGTTAATTGGCAACACACATGCATGTGTGCGCACGCGCGCACACACACCCACACACACCCACACACACACACACACACACACACACACACACACATACACACACACAAACATGGGTGAACTGTTTGAATGCTAAATTTGGACTGGAAAGTAATTTGATATGTTCCTGCTTTCAATGACTTTCTGAAAAGACATACTTCAGACATACTGTAAGGATAAATCAAATAACAGCTTTATCTTCACTTTTCCTCCATCAGTCTTTCTTGCCTCTACTTCATTTACTTTAAAGAAAAACTAGCACATGTGGGTTATCACGGAGCATGTCAGACATTAAGCCAGTGAAACCACGATGCAAAACACTATGAAAGTAACGATTAAAAATAAGACAACCTACTTGATCAAACCAGATGCCATCAGAGTCTGGGACTACTCCCTGAGCCCACCAGAACTCAGCATCTTCCTGGGATGCATGTGATTGTATCAATGAAAAATTTACCCCGGGTAAAAGAGCGCTAGTGTAAAAATGTATAGCAGACACTAAGAAAGGGCAAGAGTTTTATGATTAAGCAGCTAATTTAGCATGAAGGTCCGCTAAAGCATTCCCCTTCATTTCTAAGGTGTTACCTACAAGATGCACCTTGATTTTGACAATAGCGAGGGAATGAGGAAGTGAACAGGCAGCAATAAGATTAGCTAATTAAAGGGACACTCAGGTATATTAACAAATCGATGTTGAAAAAGTAATTCACGATCCAAACATGTGCAAACAATAGTGGTGTTACGTACTGCTCAGTCACTATCCGTCTATACCCACAGAGCTCACAGAAGACGGGTTAAAGGCCCAGTGTAGTCTTTTCCAATTGATAACATCTTGGCACCAGTCTCCAATAACAATAAAAAGGCATATACCATACCGTTTAGTTCCGAGACGAGACGTTTAGTTCAATCATGGGTAATTTCTTTATTTGTGGCAAATTAAATGCAATGTTAAACTCCATAGGTCCACTCTGTACAGAGCACATGCCCTCTTCGCTTCCTCTATTTCTGTACAATGCATCTGAAGCGCATGCTGCATGCGAGGTGAGCAGGATAAGAACGTGTTTACAAATGGAATGTTAGTATTTAAAGGATTATAATTCATGAGTGCAACATGTCTCCATTGTGTAATGAAGCGTTCTAAAAATTTAGGGACACTTTCACCCTTTCCCATAGTTAAAGCAGTTACTTGAGTTAAATCCTGTGCAGCTGAGCTCAATTTAGCTAAATACCACAGCAAATCATTCTTATTTTTTTTTTTACGTTTTCCTCATCAGCCCAATGGAGAGTCATTACATTTTTCTTCTTTATCTTTCGCTTGCCATGCCATAGTTACATTAGTTGACTTTAACAGCACAGACTGCGGTAGAGGAAGAACGGACATTGAAAAAGGATGCGAAGGAGGGTCAGGTATGATGTTTACATCATCATACTCACAATCGGTAGATGAAACGGATTCAGAGTCCGTGTTCTTGCAAGAGCACATAGCGGCAGCAGCGAGAACAGCAGGAGGAGAGAGAAATTTTTTATTCGTGGTTGTAGGTGTGTCGTTCGAAGCGCGAGGCTCTGTGGGTGTGTTTCTACTCGCACAGTTGCGGAAGTGCACCGAAGAATCATAAGCTTAGTTTTCGTGTAAGTACGCGATAGATAATTTAGTTTTAACATTATAATGTTTGTGCCAATCTGGATCTCATTCGCGGTCATAAATCATCCGTTTAATCAGTGCTAGAACTGCGAGGTTCAAAGGAGCCGCGAAAAGATATCATTTGTAACTGGGGAGAACACACCATTGAACATTCATTCAAACATTCAAGATACAGATCAGTATATAAACATAAACATAAACCCCCAGAAATGGCTTCAACCCAGTCACGAGGAATTATTTCCACTGACGGAGGAGCAGGGGTAGAGTAATACCTTCCCATGACTGGAAAAACACTTAACAAACAAACAAACAAATAAAATACAAACAAAATACACTCCCTGACAAACCACAAAAGCGCAAACGGGAAAATAATACCTATTTCTATTATAAGGCAGTTGTGGGCATGACGTTGCAGAGGAGCTCACAGAGTACAGATTATCCTAAACCCAGACAATCACTCCCATTTAAGTTCGGAAATTCACCACATCAGGGAAGCGAACAAAATAAATTATCACTTACCCTGATTTGGAGAAATCCCACTTCTGACACCAAATTGTAAAGATAAAGCAAATAACAGCTCCGTCAGCCTTTCTTGCCTCTACTTCATTTACTCTAAAGCACGTGTCAAACTCAAGGCCCGAGGGCCCACGAGTGCTTAATTGGTCTTTAAAAAAAAGTTGTCTTAAAATAGGTCTATGTTGCTTTAAATTGTGCATTGACCATAAACTACATTTCCCACAATGCATGCCGATTGTGTTACCCGCAAAGTGACGGCATCCCGCCACTAGATCGCAGTGTCCACATCAGTGTTTAATTAATGCGACAAGTGAGATTGAGCAGATTGAGAACTATCCACAAATGATCCCAACATGTCAAGGAAGCGACAGACTGATGCAGATGGAAGGCTGTTTCATGAAAGATGGGAAGCCGAATATATGTTTGTGCTTCAAGGAGAAAAATCCGGTATGTCTTGTGTGTTATGAGGCGGTGTCGTCGTCAAAGAGTACAATCTACAAGCACGGAGCCAAGTATGCTAAATTTAGCCTTCAAGAAAAACAACAAATTGCCAAAGAATTCAAAGGCAAACTGCGATCGCAACAGAATGTGTTCACAAAAGCCACCACCAAATACGATGCGGCAGGGAAAGCTAGCTTTACTGTGGCTGAAGAAATCGCCCGCGCTTCAAAGTCTTTTTCAGAGGGTGCCTTTTTGAAGCAGCGCATGCTGAAGGTGTATGTGTGAGCAGGTGTGTCCCGACCAGATACAGACTTTTCAAAATGTCAGTTTGTCAAGAAACACCATCGCGGACCGAGTCAAGGAGCTAGCGGGAAACCTGTCCACACAGCTGGCCGAAGAGTCACGCAGTTCCACAGCTTTTTCATTAGCTTTGGATGAAAGCACAGACAACACGGACACTGCACTGCTATCCGTTTTTATTAGAGGCGTGAAGTCGGACCTCTCTGTCACCGACCGACGAGCTCTTGGATGTAGCTGCCATGCATGGGACCACAACGGGACGGGATATTTATGAAGCGGTGGAGAATTCGGTAAGTAAAACTGGGAAAAGTTGCTGGGATTAACTACAGATGGTGCACCGGCAATGTGTGGAGGAAAAACATATACTACTTTATGTGTAGCAATGTATTTGTTGTTTACAGGTTTATGTGTTTATGCAGACAAATGTTTACTCCTGCAAGGCTGTGTCCAGCCATTTATTTTTGTAAAATGCTACATCTGTCACACATGTTCTTAGCAGCTGGTTGGTTGTATGTTATTCTGACCCTCTCGACTGTGTCAAACATGTTTTAAACAAAGTTAATGTCATAACTTGTGTTTTGATCATATTTTTCTTTATTTACTTGAATAGTTTGATCGTTGATCAATGGAGTAATATGGGTTTCTTAACCTGAAAATGTAAAGGATTATTGTTATCGTAACAGAGCAACAAGCTATGAAAATGCATATGTAATATTTGTAACTTCAATAAGTAATAAATACAGAAAGTTATTTTACGATATGTTATGGAGTAGTTACATTTATTATACATTATATTTGGTTACATTTATACTGTTTTACAGTTACATCTGGCCCTTTGAGGGCAACCATTATGCTGATGTGGCTTTCGGTGAAAATGAGTTTGACACCCCTGCTCTAAAGAATAACTAGCGCATGTGGGTTATCACGGAGCGTATACGGCACCGGAGTGGGAGTATGTGGGCAATTTTATATCTGCGTCATCTGAACCATACTCTTCGGACATACAGGTTCAGAGGCTGATGCTCAAACTTATCTTGCCATAGACTCAGTATGAGAACTGATTTGTGGCGATAGATCTAAAAGGTGCATATTTCCAAATAGGAATATCACTAGCTTTATCCCCTCGCACCTTCAGAAAGTGCATGGATGTCACTCTGGCTCCATTGTGACTCCAGGGCATCTGTGTACCAAACTACCTGGATGACTGGTTAATTCTAACACAATCCAGGGAGTTGGCGGGTCAACATCGAGATGTTGTTTTCGCCCACATGAAGAGCTTGGGGCTCAGGTTGAATCTCAGAAAAGTATGCTTTCCCGGTGCAGTGGACAACTTTTCTAGGAGTTATAGGACTACTACTACTCTACGACGAGAAGGGCATTTCTATCCCCAACATGCGTAGTGTCAATCCAATCCAATGCTGCACCCCCATCGCTCTGCTCCCACAAGCTCTAGCAAGAGTTCGTCAAAAGAGAGTCTGCTAGTAGCACCATTTTGGTGGCTTGAATATGGTTCTGAGAGATAATATACCTGCGAGATGGCACTCCTTGGGAGATTCCCATCCACAGAGATCCACTGTAGACCCAGTAAACTGCGCAATAGCTACAGTCCTTTAGTTCTTACAAGAACATTTCTCAGCGGGCTGGGCTCCTTCTACAATCAGGGTTGCATGGCTGCCATTTCGGTCGGGCACGCCCCTGTTGAAGGAGCCTCTGTAGGGCAACATCCTCTAACTTCGAGGTTCATGCATGGTGTCAGACGGCTGAGGCTCATCTGCAGGCTGCATATACCTTCCTGGGACCTTCTGTGGTCCTGGAAGGTATGTCGGGTGCCCAATTTGAGCCCCTAGAGTGGATCTACTGTCTCAAGCCGGAGGGCTGATTTATCACCCTCAGCCAGAACTACGGAAACTGTGGGTCTGGCCCCTGAGGGGCACCAGCTCATAGATTCTGGTCTCACAACTGAGATTGTAGAAACCATGTTAAATGCTAGAGCACCATCCACAAGGAAATTGTATGCACTCAAGTAGCAGCTTTTTGTCTTGAAATGTGAGGAAAGTCAGCTAGACCCAGTGAACTGCGCAATAGCTACAGTCCTTTAGCTCTTACAAGAACGTTTCTCAGCGGGCTGGGCTCCTTCTACAATCAGGATTACTTGGCCGCCATTTTGGCCAGCCATGCCCCTGTTGATGGAGCCTCTGCGAGGCAACATCCTCTAACTTCGAGGTTCATACATGGTGTCAGATGGCTGAGGCCCATCTGCATGCTGTGCATACCTTCCTAGGACCTTCTGTGGTTTTGGAAGGTCTGTCGGGTGCCCCATTCGAGGCCCTAGAGTGGATCTACTGTCTCAAGCCGGAGGGCTGATTTATCACCCTCAGCCAGAAGTATGGAAACATCAAAGGCAGCACTAAGGTCAAGGAGGATGCAGATGGTCAGAAGGCCAGAGTCAGCAGTGCAAAGGAGGTCATTAGTCATTTTAACTAGGGCTGTTTCAGTGCTGTGTTTTGGATGGAAACCAGATTGAAAGTATTGAAAGTATATAGTATAAGGGATAGACTGTCACTATACTGTAGTGATTTACCAGGTCAAAGTGGAGAAGGAGTGGCTACTGGAGATGGCACCCTAAGTGCTGAATCCAATATTTTAAAACAGACACAGACACTCATCCAGTGCACCTAATCCAATGAAATGACCTGCACATTGTTCAGGAGGAATTTTAGCCCATTCTCCTTGGCAGAACTGCTTTAGCTCGGTCATATTCTTTGGACGTCTCTTGTGTATGTCTCTCTTCAAGTCATTCCATAGCATCTCTATTGTGTTGAGGTCTGGGCTCTGACTTGGCCACTCCAAAAGGTGGATTTAGTTTATTTTTTGCCATTCTGTTGTGGACTTGCTCTGGTGTTTTGGGTCGTTGTCCTGTTGCATCACCCAACTTCTACACAGTTTCAGCAAACGTACAGACATTCTCACATTATCCTGAAGAGTTGTCTGATATACTTGGAAATTCATCTTCCCCTCAATGACTGCAAGCTGGCCAGGCGCTGATGCAGCAAAGGAGGCCCAAATAATGAAGTTTCGTCCACCATACTTTACGGTTGGGATGATGTTTTCATGGTGATATGCCATGCCCTTTCTACGCCAGATGTAGTGCTGTGTGGTTTTTCCAAATAGTTCAATCTTAGTTTCATCAGTCCACAAAACATTTTGCCCATACCACTGTGGAGTGTCAGCGTGCTCTTTTGCAAACTTCAGGCATGCAGCAATGTTCTTTTTAGTAAGCAGTGGCTTGCTTCGTGGTGTCCTGCCGTAGATACCCTTTTTGTTCAATGTTTTGCATATTGTACATTCATGAACAGAGATGTTAGCCAGTTCCAATGATGCCTTCAAATCTTTGGCTGTCATTCGGGGTTGTTTCTTTACCTCATTGATGAGTCTTTGTTGTGCTCTTGGTGTCATTTTGCCTAGGCGCCCAATTCTTGGTAGAGTAGCAACAGTCCCAAAGTGTCTCCATTTGTAGAATGTTTGCCTAACTGTAGACTGGTGAATTTCTAAAGTCTTTGAAATCACTTTGTGACCCTTGCCAACTTTATGTTAATCAACAATTCTTGATTGTAGATCCTCTGAAAGCTCTTTTTGGTGAGGCATGGCTCACATAAGTGTGTGTTTCTTATGCAGTGTAAACTCCAAAAACTTGAGGGGTTTTTATCTGTCAAAGTAGCTGTAGTCCACACCTCAAAACTCATTTTCTTAACGAGACTCCAGGAGTGCTAAAACCTGACTCTAATTAGCTTTTCTGAGGTCATTAACTTAAGGGTTCACATACTTTTTCCACAAGCACTATGAGGTTTTTTTGGTTGTTCTCAATAAATACATGAAAGATCAGAATTTTGGTGTTATTATTTTAGACACATTACATTTGTCAGTACCCTTGACTTAGATGAAGATCAGATAATATTTTGTGACAAATTTATTCAGAAAACCATGAAATTCCAAAAGGTTCACATACTTTTTCTTGCCACTGTATATGTGTATATATATATATATATATATATATATATATATATATATATATATATATATATATATATATATATATATTAGTACATACTTGCATACAAGACTCAGACTTAAAGTCACTAGTAACATAAGATAATATGACACAGTGAACAATGACACACAGAAAATAAAAGGCAGACTAATCAATGCAAACATATGGGCAGAAACCAAATGAGAGGATGAAAACAAATACTGTGGAAATGGCATTCATCACCAAGACAGAAACTGTACACTGCATACTATTCGAGATCATTATGCAAGATTACAAACAAGTTCTGCCTTACGTATAAAGGTTAGTATTTGAATTTTAATAAAGCTCTCATGTAGTCTTCAAATCTACTGAAAGATCTGTTTTGTGTACCAGTCCTCTGCCTTTCCTTGATTAGATTAGACAGAGAGATTACATGACTGATTACATAAATCTTTGTTTGGACATGCACACTGAGAAGGGCATAACTGTATACATTATATAACAAGCACAAAGCGCAAAGTCTGCACTGACATGAAAGAAGCAGCTTTTAGGAATTGTATCTGGATCACAGTAACTGGATCACTGCATAACTGAATATCTTCCATGATGTTCAAATTAAAGTGTTCTTAAAACATGACATGTGGAGGATAGTGTGAAAGAGAGTTTTGGTAGGTGTGGCTTCATGTAAATTTTATCATGCCTTGGTATTCTTTGACCCTGGTCTGTAAATTATATTGAAATTAAAGCAATTGAAAAACGTTTTGGTCTGGCTAGATGTGGATTCACTAATTTCACAGACTTTACATATGCAAGATTTTGTTGATCAGTAAGGATGCAGAGTCATGTCATCATTCTTTAGGGCTGCACAATTATGGTCAAAATGATAATGCTGATTATTTTGATCAATACTGAGATCTTGATTATTTATCAACATTATTAATTGATTTTAGTGACAACATATTTTTTATTGCACTTTCACATTCATTAAGTTTTCTACTGCCACAATATAACACACAAGTAGCATGAGAGAACTTGAGCTGGTCAATTATGACAGAATTTAGGAACATAGTGTGAACCATGACAAATTAATTTACCTTCTGAGAAACTAAATTTAATAATTTCAGTTAATTTTACAGACTGTTTGCAAAAAATAACCGTTAACCTGTTCCACTTTGTAAACAAATACAGTAAACATCAATGCTCAGTGTTTGAAGTCTGTTCCTCTTAAATATATTTAAAGCTACATTATTAGACATTTTCCACTGTCATAGTTCTGGGCTGGATTCAGTTCTCGAGCCGCACTGTGTATATTGTGTATATATCTGAATAATCTCATATAGGATGTGATTGGGTGAGGTTATTCAGATGCAAAGCGCTTTAGTTTAATAGTGTTCATTGGGGATGCACAAATCAGTATTTTCACAACCGAAACCGATCCAGATACCAATCTTTTTTTTTTTATTTAAGCTTTAATCAGGAAGTCTATCACAAACAGCTAAATGTAAGCTCTCTGCTCATGGTCAATGTTAATTGAGTTAAAATAATAGCAATGAGAAATACTGTTGGTGAATTGATAAATAAACAAACATAAAATATTTCTTTTTAAATATCTTAAACAATAGAGAGTCCTTATTAAAAGTAAACTAACACAAAAATTATCCATATTAGGAAAAAGGCTAATAGCTTTGTAAGGAAGTAGCGAACTAAACTTAATGTCAATATTAAATGCAATTCATAGTAATTAAACATTATTTCATTTCTCATTTTATTTCTATTTTATGAAGTTATTATAATATCTTTTTTATTTATATTAAATGATTTATTTATAACTAAGCACATTTTATGTCTTTACATTTTATTTGTTTTATTTTTGTTTGTTTACCAGTTTTAGATTCGTGCCCCCAGTACAGTGTCCAATTAGAGTTAGTGAAGGAGAGCAGCAGTGTACTGTATGTTTACAGACTGAACAGTTGCTACTCTTGATTATGATTGCTGAGTAAATTTTAAACAAAGAATTTTGAAGTAAACCCACCTTGTAGCGTTAGCATTATTATGAATTTACAGAGAGGATGAAAACAAATACTGTATATGGAAATGGCATTCATGACCAATTTAGAAACTGTACACTGCATACTACTCTAGATCATTATGCAAGATTACAAACAATTTATGCCTTACCTACAAAGGTTAGTATTTGAATTTTAATAAAGCTCTCATGTAGTCTTCAAATCTACTGAAAGATCTGTTTTGTGTTTCAGTCCTCTGCCATTCCTTGATTAGATTAGACAGAGCAATTACACGACTGATTACATAAATTTTTGTGTGGACATGCAAACTAAGAAGGGCATATATCCTTTATATCCCAAGCACAAAGCACATTTAAAGTCTGCACCAACATGAAAGAAGCAGCTTTTAGGAATATAACTGGATATAGCTGAAAATAGTTCAAAAGGAACTTAACCTGTCCAGATGGAATTTGTAATCTACTACTGAAGACTTGTACAGAGTAAGTGACCCAAGCTTGGGTCCCTATTTTACAATATTAATTTGACTTCTGGAACAATTCCAGAGAAAAGTTTTTGGTTTTTTTTTAAGACTTTTGGCCTGTAGCTTTATGTCATATAAGGAAGGCGGATAGGGGTGCAATTTCAGTATGAGTTTATCATGAAAACACAACCAGACGAATCCAAATCATAAGACAAAGTCATAACCAAAACCAGGCAATAATACTAAATTGTGACCAAACTCTCTTATATGCCGTAAAACGTAAAACTACTGTGTGTGATCATGTCCTGTCGCAAAATGCGGTGTAAACTCTCACACGAGGTTCATAATGTAACCCTAACCCTAATGTTCATAATCAGAAGAAGTAATTAGATTACACTCAAATCTGCTCCTAATACAGCTGAATTTTTAAAAATCTGGAGATTTTACCAAATGCATTTCAGGATGAAAGTCATTGTCATTTTTAACTTAATCCCTTGTTTGTGGATTTGGTTGTGGCCTTTCCCTGTGACACACCTAAAACATGGACACATACTACACGTCTGAAAATGTGGTTACAGACAAATACTTATTTGCATGTCAAAACAATGTATTAGAATAAGAGGAATGAGGGCAAATCACATCAAGTTTATTTATAAGTTGCACAGTATATTCAGTCAGGACATGTAAAACAGACTATTCAAAACACCTGAAAAGAAAAAAAAACAAAGCAAAGAAAAGAAATACTTTATTTTCCTATCAGAAATTAGTTTTCTTGGACTCAGCATGCGTTAATGGCTTAAAACAACAAGGTAAACTACCTGCCAACCTGACATATATACACATTCATAAAAGTTTTGCCCACCAAACAATATTTCATAGCCCAGTATTCATAGTATTGCACAGTTCCATGAGTATTGCACAGTTCCATCAGTAGCTGTGTTTACTTGGACAACAATAATCCGCTCTTAATCCGATAAAGACCATACTCTAATTAAGAAACTACCATGTAAACAGCAATTTTCTGCTTTAAAAAATATTAAAGTGAATGAACTAGTTTTCATCCTCATGTTTTTTATCTGGCACAGTCTTGTATAGTTTCTAGAGAGTAACTTAGATGTCAAGTAATGAATAGTGTATTTACCTTAAATATAATTTCTTTGTATTTATATTTTACTTTCATTATTTTTTACTTTTCAATAAAATTACTGTATAACAATATTAGTGTAGAAGTGATTAGTAATTTGTAATGGATTAGTTTTTCAAATAATGACCATAACACTGCTTACAATGATTAAACTAAATTGACTTCCACCTAGCAAAATTACTCTCAAGTGTTTTTTTTAATTACTCTCCATTTGAATCTGTATTTGTAATCACCATTTGTATCTATTATTCTTTCTTTACAATAATACTATCTATACAGTAACATTTTCATATTAAATATGTTATTGAATATGACTGAGGAAGCAGTGATGTTCTCATAGGAAGTCAACAGTGCTCACCAGGTCAATCGAGTTCTTCCATCTAGGCGAGTTTTGGGAAATAGGTAGCTTAAAAGGAAGCATATTTATCTTCAAATGAGGAAGTAGCTTGAATGTCAAAAATGTTGGTAAAACATTTTGTGTGTGTGTGTGTGTGTGTGTTGGTTGATTGGTTGCTATTTCATTAGACTGCATTAGTCATAATGTTGTCTATAGTTTCTGTTCTCTCTCTTCTGTATTTTATAACACCTGGTAACTACAATTACAGAACTTTATTGAGGGGAAACTATTGTACCTCACTGTCTTCATTTGTCACTCATGTCATGTATACACTCTCAAGAGATCTTCATATGAAGACAGTGCAGTACAATGGTTTCCCCCAAATAAATTCAGTAATAATGTAACTACAGAAACTATAATCGCTGAACTTGTTTGGGGGAAGCCATTGTACTCCACTGTCTTCATATGAGGCTCTCTTGAAAGAGTATACACAATACTCCATCTAGGCCAGTTTTTCCTAGTATACTAAATGAAAATTGAAACATATTTTTGCTTTGAATGATCAGTTATATTTATCATTATACCATAAGTCCAGTGAACGTGTCTAACTACTGAAAGATAATGTTTTCTTCTATGTTTCTTTTAGTTTTGCTTCAAAGAAAGAACTGTAACTTGAGTGTGCCTCTGCCAGTACAACCACATGTATAGGTGTGTGTGGAATTATCAACATGCCATGTGCCATGCCAAGTTGACATTGGGAAACAATCCAAAATATATATTTACTCTTTTCTGTGAAGATGTTCAGAAGGCTTAATAGGCTAGTATTTACTTCTGAGCAGAACATATTTTAATATAATAATTAGCCTGTGATTTTTCAGATTGTCAGAATTTCAACAATCCAGAAAGTGTCCAGGTGTCCAGATTACATAGTTGTGGTAAGTGAATTTTTCAAAAAGGTGTGTCCAGAGCTTGTTGATTTAAAAATGCATACATTAGGCTATATATACACCTTGATTTACTGTACGAGATTCACAACATCAGGCTGAGAAAGGTAAGCAAATTATTACATTATTACTTTATTGTATTTTTTATGTTTGCTTCTAACATTTCAAAGATAAACAATTGTATTGTTTATTATTAACCATTATCAACCATTATTTCAGTAATATATCATTTTTTTTAAAACTAAAAAAACACATTTGTTTGCATAAAATAAATGAATTTCCTTGCAATCAACACATCTATTTTTCTAGTGTAGTGTCAAAGTTTTTTTGTTCCAAAAATGTTTTAAAATGAACTTTTAATAATTTATTTTATATAGGTTAACTTATTTCAATTAGTATATAATTTAAAAAAAAGAACTAACTTTCATTCCTGTACATTGATAAAAATCACTGTGATCATTCAAACTAGATAAAAATAATTTTCCCTTTTGTGGAAACCTGTAAATGTTTTCAGCTGTTTTGGTAATTTCAAATATCTAAATCTAATATCTTAAAGTCAATTAATTTCTATAAGAAAACCAATTTTTTAAATCAGTGCAGTGAAATGCTATGACAAGAGTGGATTTTTAAGGTACCATTCAATTCAATTCAGTTTTATTTGTTTAGCACTTTTTACAATAGACATTGTCTCAAAGCAGCTTTACAGAAATATAAACATGGTATACAGATAATGAAAGTGTGAATTTATCCCAACTGAGCAAGCCACTGAGAGGCGACGGTGGCAAGGAAAATCTCCCTAAGATGTTTAAGAGGAAGAAACCTTGAGAGGAACCAGACTCAGAAGGGAACCCATCTTCATCTGGGTAACAACAGATAGTGTGAAAAAGTTGATAATGGATTTATACAAAGTCTGTAAGGTCTTAGGAGCAGCTGTAGTCCCAGTAGTCCGAAATTAGAGAAGATTTGAGCTCCATCCAGAGGCAGAAGGGATCTGGATCTCCAATATCTACATAAATTTGTGTGGGGCTCGGCAAAAGGAGAGAGGGAGAAAAACGATTATTAGGACTGTGAAGTAGTGAGATATAATCTAGTCAGGGTAAGCTTGAGTAAACAAATATGTTTTAAGCCTAGACTTAAACACTGAGACTGTGTCTGAGTCCTGAACACTATTAGGAAGACTGTTCCATAACTGTGGGGCTCTATAAGCGAAGGCTCTTCCCGCTGCTGTAGCCTTCACTATTCGAGGTACCATAAAGCATATACATATAGCATATTCTTTGTTGCTATAGTGACAATTTCACATAATCTCATTCAGGTTAAAAATGGTAAGTGAAGTTACTGGCAATTACTCATTGGGAAAACCAGTATCTTTATATTTTCACCACATGTTTTATAGTTTAAACATTGTTATAGGTTTAAAAGGTAGCATAAAATAACTGACTGTAGATTGTACAGCAAACAAATATAACCATATTTACCGAACTGTAATGTCATACATTGTATAAAATGAGACATAACCCAGTACATTTGCTCATTTTGTCTGACAATTTTAAAGAAAGCAACTCACAATTGGATAGGATACAACTAACATTTTACTTTTCTTTTTTTATATACCCATAATGACACTTTTTTTTTCTTTAAAAAAAACACGGAGCTCTTCCCCTCATTTTATTGTGCATTTGCTCTTACAGTTGCAATTTCTCTGAAATAAGAAATTTATGCTTGAACAACAAAGGGGAAGAGATGGCAGAGCAATCAGAGGTAAGGATTTAGTAAATGTGCTGGAATATATGTTGTATGGCATGCCAAAATTTAACAGTATAATATCTATCAAGATAAGCTCAGCAGGGTTGTGCAGAAGGATCCAATGCTGCTCTGAAGAATTAAGCAGTTATTGAGAATATATGAATACATGAATATATATATATATATATATTTTGATCTTAATATATGGAGATGTTGTATAGGAGTTTAAGATACATATCTGCTGAACTTTGGGCATAGATTTGTGTGAATTATATAACATATTTAATTTAACTTTTGTTCCCTTATCTATTCAACTGAAACAAGGCTTCAGGTTCGGGTCAAAATATGGCTACAGAAAAATACAAGGTGAGAAGATTTGTAGACATGTATTTTTATTACATTGTGTCTTTTTATTTGCAATGCGATGGTTAAGTGCTCTCTTATGAAGAAGGACGATGTAGAGACTGGGAGGCTAGACTTACTTTTAAAAGAAAAACAATAATTAATATTCGTCAAGATTTGTAGAGGAATGAAAAATTTGTGTTATCATCATAACATTATGATCATTATGATGATTATGAACCCAACATACAGTCATGGACGAAATTACTGGCACCCCTGGAACTTTTCCAGAAAATGCACCATTTCTCCCAGAAAAGTGTTGCAATGACAAATGTTTTGGTATACACATGTTTATTACCTTTAAGTGCATTGGAACAGCCCAAAAAAGCAGAAGAAAAAAGGCAAATTTGACATCACTTTACACAAAACTCCCAAAATGGACTGGACAAAATCATTGGCACCCTATTAAAACTGTGGGTAAATAATTTCATTTCAAGCATGTGAACTCACCTGTGGCAAGTAACAGGTGCTGGCAAAACTGAAGCCAGTTAGAGTGTATAAAAGTTGGCTCAACCTTTGTGTTGTGTGCCTGTGTGTGCCACACCAAGCATGGAGAAGAGAAAGAAGAGCCGAGAATTGTCTGAGGACTTAAGAAGCAAAATTGTGGAAAAATATCAACAATCTCAAGGTTACAAGTCAATCTCCAGAGATCTTAAAGTTCCTTTGTCCACTGTGCTCAATATAATCAAGAAGTTTATTACCCATGGAACTGTGGCAAATCTCTCTGGATGTGGACGGAAGAGAAAAATTGATGAAAGAATGCAACGAAGGATAGTTCAAATGATGGATAAACAACCTCAGTCAACTTCCACGCAAATTCAGGCTGTCCTGCAGACTCAGGGTGCATCAGTGTCAGCTCGAACCATACGTCGTCATCTGAATGAGAAGAAGCGCTATGGCAGGAGACCGAGGAGAACCCCACTTCTGACACAGAGGCATAAAAAAGCCAGACTGCAGTTTGCAAAAATGTACCTGAGTAAGCCTCAATCCTTCTGGGAGAACGTTTTGTGGACAGATGAGACTAAGGTAGAGCTTTTTGGCAAAGCACGTCATTCTACTGTTTACAGAAAACAAAAAGAGGCCTACACAGTACCTACAGTCAAACACGGTGGAGGTTCAAGGATGTTTTGGGGTTGTTTTGCTGCCTCTGGCACTGGGTGCATTGACTGTGTGCAAGGAATCATGAAATCTGGAGACTATCAAAAGATTTTGGCCCATAATGTAGGGCCTAGTGTCAGAAAGCTGGGTCTGCGTCAGAGGTCATGGGTGTTTCAGCAGGACAATGACCCAAAACATACCTCAAAAAGCACCCAGAAATGGTTGGAGACAAAGCGCTGGAGAATTCTGAAGTGGCCATCAATGAGTCCGGATCTAAATCCCATAGAACACCTATGGAAAGATTTCAAAATTGCTGTTGCGAGAAGGCACCCTTCAAATCTGAGAGACCTGGAGCAGTTTTCAAAAGAAGAGTGGTCCAAAATTCCAGTTGAGAGGTGTAGGAAGCTTGTTGATGGTTATAGGAAGCGATTGGTTTCAGTTATTTTCTCCAAAGGGTGTGCAACCAAATATTAAGTTGAGGGTGCCAACAATTTTGTCCGACCTAATTTTTGAGTTTTGTGTAAAATGATGTCAAATTTGCCTTTTTTCTTCTGCTTTTTTGTGCTGTTCCAATGCACTTAAAGGTAATAAACATGTGTATACCAAAACATTTGTCATTGCAACGCTTTTCTGGGAGAAATGGTGCATGACTGTAATCTGTTGGGTTTTCTAGCTGAGAGGTTCCATTGTTTTTGTGCTTCTATTTTGTGGGTCATACATGCTGCTTTTTCATTGAGGTCCTACATGCAAACACAGAGGTGAAATAAATGTTGTGCCTTAATCATTCAATATGTTTTTGTTTTTTGTTTTTTTTTGCTTTCCAACTGTCCCTCTGACCTGCTACAGACTCCTACAGAACATGGTGCCTTTGGTAAAGGAACAGATAGTCTTAAAGTGAAAGAATTAAAGTAGGACGATGGGGGGGGGGGGTTCTCCTTTCAGTCTCCTGTTCAGTAAGTGAAATGCTGCTGGGTTAAGGTCTGGTGATTAACTTGGCTAGTCTAAAACCTTCCACTGTCCACTTCTTGTATTGGCAGTGTGTTTTGTGTCATTGTCTGGCCTGTATGATTTAGTTTCTCCGGATTATATCGGATGCATTTCTCCACAATTTAGAAGACAGATTGTTCTGTAGACTTCTAAATTCATTGTGCTGCTACCACAATTAGTTACCTCCACCATGGTTCACAGATGAGCTTGTATGTTTTGGCTTAACTTAATCTTGGGTGCAGAAATTTTGTGGCTCATCTCTGTATGTTTTTTGCAAATTCCATTCTGGCTTTTTGATTCTTACGTCTGATGAGTGGTTTGCATCTTGTGGTATGGACTCCATATTTCTGCACTTGAAATCTTCTTCAAATGGTGGATTGAGATACCTTCACACCTATCCTTTAAAGGTCGTTGGTGATGTTACTACTTATTGTTATGGAGTTTTTCTTCCTAACGCTCACAATTTTTCTGACATCAACTGCTGTTGTTTTCCTTGGCCAACCTGTTCCATAACAGGTTGATTGTACTGTACACTACTGGTTCCTTTCTTTTTCAGGACATTCCAAATTGTTGTATTGGCTATGCCCAATGCCTTTGCAATGGCTCGAATAGATTCCCTCTTTTCTCAGCTTCAAAATGGCTTTCTTTTCTTCCATATACAGCTCTCTGATCTTCAAGTTGGTTTATCCATGTTACCAAGAAATGTGGTCTTCATAGGTGAAACATGGGGCTCAAACCAAGAGTAGACCTTCAGAGCTATTAATTCTTTAAATAATCAATTTAACAAATCACACCTGGACAGCAAGAAACATCTATCAGTCATGTGTCCCAATATTTTTGATCACTGGAATAAAATGAGTGGGTTCAAACAAAAGGTGCCAAGTTGTTTAACAAATCTAAATGTAAATATAAGGAAATTAAAGTAAAAATTGATCGGTTGTCTCGTTCATCTTTTGAGCTCAAACCTAAATGTCTTCAATGTCTAGTGAAAACAATAGAATTTGTCTTGCCATTCCTATATTCTGGAGGGGACGGTAAATGTCAATGTTCCTTGTCATTCACCAGCTTAGCTAGAAGATTCTAAGGAATGCTATATGATGGCAATATTTATGGCAAAATATTATCATACTTCACTCTATGACCTTGTTGGAAAGACATAACAGTGATGGACCTAACAATAATGGCATCTATATTTGCATTGCTAGTTCTTATGGATGAAGTGATAATTTTTTAAATTGCAGATCTTCAATGACTCTGTCCATGGCCATATAAAGATGCATCCATTGCTGGTTGACATCATTGACACACCAGAGTTTCAACGCCTGAGGAACATCAAGCAGATGGGAGGAATCTATTATGTCTTTCCAGGAGCTTCTCACAACCGCTTTGAGCACTCCCTCGGGTAAAAATGTCGACACATTCATAGGATGTTAGGTGGAGGGTAGTGGCAGCTAAGGTGGGGAACAAATAATACCAATTTTAATAATAAAATACTTGAAAACATTTTGATACAGTATACAAAAACAGCCAATAATGACAATAATGGGGCCAGGTTACTGCAACAACAGAGATGCAGATGGCAGGTTATATTTAGTAGATGCCCTTTTCCAGAGCAACTTACAGTTATATCATTTATACACCTGAGCAGTTGAGGGCCTTACTCAAGGGCCTAGCAGTGGCTGCTTGGTGGTACTCAGGATAGAACTCACAACCTTCCGAACAGTAGTCCAACATCTTAACAACTGAGCTACCACTTCACTAGGTCACTGCCTGGAGACTTAATTTCCAAAAGCAATACTCAAAAAACCAAAACAGTCTAGGGTCATGCACAAAAGGCTAATAATAACCAAGTCCACTGGATATGCAGTCAAAAACCAAGCAGAGGTCAAAGGCACAGCTAATTCAGAGAATCAATAGCAGAGGATAATTTTAAAAAACAACAAGAAAATCAGAACAGAGAGCAAGGGTCATTTATTGAGAAGCATAGATTATATAAATGGCTCACACCTTACATGAATACAAGTAATTAGCAAGGCTTTAACCCTCTTACACTAAGGCCGAAAAACCGGCTTGCCCGTCTTTGATCTATTCCCATAACGACAATATACCGGCTTTTTCGTCTATGCCAAATCCCTGTAAGGCCGATATAGCGGCTTTACAGTGTAAACGTTATCCCCATAAGGCCAGTATACCGGCATTACTCTGCTATGATTCCTTACTTATTTAATTATTATTTTTTGACCCAGGAGGTTGATGATGTCATGACGTCATGACGTGCTTACATTATTACGATGAAGCTGATCCAAGTGTGAATATTGGTGTAATAATAGAACTTAAATAAAAATGCCAAAGTGAAAAGTTAATCATTTTCCAGCTAAAGTTACACCTACAGTGAACACAGGTACATCTAAAACAGTGAAAAAAAAGAAAGCATACACAGTTACACAGACGAGAGTAGGGATTCAAGATAGTGACAGCAGTGAAAGTTCAGGCGATGTTGAAACCAAAACCGAAACTGATAGTGACGCAAACTCATGATTCAGACCCTGATCCGTCTTCATCTTCAGCATCAACCAGTGCGACTGACACTGCAGGGGTTTGGAGTCATAACGTGACAATCTCTGTGCATTTGTGTAAACAGTACCTGCTGGTTTGATTATCACCAGAAAGTTGACTTTTGGTGCTAAAATGCATTTATTCAAAGGCATTGATCAGGCTGATGCTCGTATGGTACTTCTAAATGAGTATAAGGGTTTTAGTGAGCATATTTTGTCATTTCTCTAGTTAAGAATTGTGCTCTAAGTGGAGTAAAAACACTGAACTGCTTCATTTTCAAAGTAATATTACACAAATACATTATTATAAGTTGTTTCAAGGCCTAAAAATGTTAAAATTAAAATGTTGATTTTGGGGCCAATTTTTGCCCGGGAACTCGGGGTTGGCGTGCTGTTTCTAAGGGGAATATAGGGTTGTGGGACATAATACTGTGGGAACTAAGGGCTAAGAGGGTTATGTTTGGCCTAGTGTCCATGTGTTTTAAGTGCTTTCATGACAGGAAGTGAATGTAACAACTGAGGATGAGTTCTTAAAATTCAGGAAGGATACCCTCTGGTGGCATGGTGGTGAACCCAAAAAGACATGACCAAGAATGCCCTTAGCTGGGATCCAAGATCTTTTTTTTCTGGAATAAATCCCACCCAGTTCATCAAGTTTAACATGGTGTTGTAAGACTTGTAGAGGAGTGTGTTAAGGAGTTCTAGGAAAATTCTGCCTATGGTAGGTAATGGGTCCATTATTGTTGTCTAAATAGGATCTCAGAAACCTACTGATCTCCTCATTCAATCGCTTCAACAGGCCACTGGTTTGTGGGTCATAACAGTGATGTTAAGATGTGAGCAAAAAGTTTGCCAAACTGTGGACATGAACTGGAGTCTTAGTTTGAAACAATTTCTACAGGGAGGTTGAATTGCTTGAATAGCCATCATGAATCATGAACATGATTGACTATTGATATGTTCATGGGAAGTTTGTGGGGTTGTACTAGATGACATGCTTTAGAGAAGCAATCGAGAATGGATAGAAATGTGGTATTTCATTGTGAGTTGGGGAGGTCAGTGATGAACTTATGAACTCCTACATAAGTAGGACCATGGTGTATGTGGGATGGATTAAGGTTCAAGAAGGTCTGTTGGTAACTGTTGTGGGGTGTGAGACTGAGCAAAGACAGTAAAGGCTTTAACAAATGTCTCGACATAAGAAAATATAGATTGTCACTTCTCAACTAACATTTTGTCCAATAAATGCCTGAATGACCAAGGCTGAGGGTCTTGTCCACCCAATGGATCACCAACTCATGCATATTCATGCATAGACATCACTTTTTCCAGCAGGGTTCTTGCAAGGAAATTGTTCATCTGGTAGGGATCACTGGATGTTTTCCATGATGTTCAAATTAATGTGTTCTTAAAACAGAGCTTGGGGAGGATAGTGTCAAAGATAGTTTTGGTAGGTGTGGTTTCATGTAAATGTTATCATGTCTCAGTATTCTTTGACCCAGGTCTGTAAGTTATAATGAAATTAAAGCAAGTGAAAAAGAGGACTGGTCTGGCTTGATGTGGATTCACTCATTTAACAGACATTACATATACAAGATTTTGCTGATCACTGAGGATGAAGAAGGGATGTTCAGATCCCTAGAGCCAATATCATCATTCGTCTTTCCTCATTCCTCCTGAATTTTTAGAAGAAGGCACAGACGTTTGTAGGATTACCATGATATAGAGAGAGTACAGCTTCTATGCTATATTCAGAGGCTTCTATCTCGATTGCCAATGGGAGAGAAAGATCAGGATAATGTAGAATGGGTGCATTTGTAAATCTTTCAGTGAGTGTTTGGAAAGATTGAGTGGACTCTCAAGATTTTAATACCTTGAGAAGAGATTTCAGTAAATAATCAGCAATGCTTTCCAGTCTAGTGTCCATGTGGCTATCTATTGAAAACAAAAAGGTTCTTAAAAACTCAGGGAAGGGTGCCCTCTGGTGGCATGGCAGTGAAATGTCCTGATATGACAGGATTGTTACAAACCATAACCATGCAACATTATAGTAAGAAAAAATAATAAGAAAGAAAGATAAAAAAAAGAAAGAAAGAATTAACAATCATTTCACAATTGCTATGCAGTTTTAGACAGTGAATTTATTTATTTATTTATTTTTACATTAACTGTTTTTGGGAGCCAACAACTAATTATTTAACTAACAATTAATTATGAATGAATATTGTAGTGTAAATCAGATTTTTTTTTAAAAAAGGTCATCTATCTACAGTTACGTCCTGTATGCTGCTTGAAACACCCACCAAAATACATAATTATGTAATGTCTTGCAATAATGATACAAAGAGTAATAATACTACGTCTTCTTTCTTTTAACAGTGTGGGTCATCTGGCAGGGGAACTCGTACGAAGTCTGAAAGCTCAACAACCAGAAATAACTAGTATTGATATGTTCTGTGTTCAGATTGCAGGATTGTGTCATGACCTGGGTGAGTTATGCATAATGTATTAGACTATACCAATTAGATTAACACAAACCAAATTTAAATACAGATGCAACCAGAATCTGTTTGTGTGACATACTAACACAGATACTAACATATATTATAATATTATCATGACATATTTAATAAAATAAAATATCCCACACCTTAGATAAACTATGTAGTTGGCAGGACTTCACAATTATACTTAGGATTTCACCTGTTTATATACGGTGTCACGTTTCAAGGTAGGGTTCGGAAGCAATCGGATATATAGAACGTTTTATTAAACAAATAACAAAACAAAGACACTAAGATAACTTGGCAAAATACTGTGGCAGGAAACAAAACCGGGAACATGGAACATGGTAGTCTAGGACAAACGAAAGACAGAGAAGCAGTGCAAACAGTGACTATATATATGAGTGCTCATTAACAGAAACATGATTTAGGTGCAGGTGGTCATGTGACATATTATAGTCCAGTGCAGTGGCTGATGGGAACTGAAGTCCAGAGTTACCTCCTTGATATATGGCACACTGTGTGGTGTAAGCAGGAAGTGTAACTGATACTGTTTACCACATTACAATAGTGTCCTTTTCTCAACAGTGCATGCATAGGCCTTTATTTCTGCAAATTAATTTTTCTTTAGTAAAAGAAAAACAATTTAGTAGAATGTGGAGCCTTTTAAAAACAAATACTTGCATGCTCCACCTCCATAACTTTACAACTATTGTCACGTAATGGAGTTGAGGATGGATGCAAATGCAGATAAGAGCTTTATTATGTGAGAGACAGGCAGAGAAATCCAAATCGTGAAACATACACGTGGTCATAAACATATTTGTGGGGGACACTCCATGGCAAACCCATTTTAATTCTTCAAGAGTTATGTTGTAGTTGTTGGGCATGAGCTCTAAAATGATGAAATTGGTAACTAGAAACTAGAAGGGGTAAAACCAGGGTGTACAATGTGACACATAAAATAAAGTTTGGACTTAACTAAACAAAGGGGCTAATATGGAACTAGTGAATGCTATCAGAAAAAAGCATTAATAGGATGAGGTGGAGACAGGGTGAGACTAAAACAGGACTCAAAGAGAAACACAAGTATAACTACATTGCATTTGTCACCATGGGAACAACAATGTAATGGTGAAAACTAACATAAATATTGTCAATTTGACTGTTTTGTTATATGTATATACCTTTAACTGTTGTAATTGTGAAAATTAATCTGTAAAGTCTGTTTTTCAATTGAAGGTCATGGCCCGTTCTCACATTTATTTGAAGAATTCGTGAAGGAGCTAGCAGAGAAATTGGTGACTGAACAATTTGTGTAATTTAAATTTACCACCAGATTAAATTTGATTAGTTCATTTAAATAAATAACATAAGGTTTAATATAGAGTTATTTCTTTTATTTTTGCTGTTTTTGTTCTCTTCCCAAAAAGAATTCAGGAACAATGACAAATGAAACTAGAGAGGCTTTAAAAAACTGGAAGGTGAGGATTTTGTGATTGTAATCAAAACAAATGTTTTATTTATTTTCAGTCTGAGAGTTTCGCTTGTTCATTTGAAGAGATCTGATGTAAATGGTACATCATCATTAAACAGTAGTTAAATAATACATATTGACTGATATTGCTATATTGATATTGATACTGATATAGTCATTTATATTGCTCTTTACATTTTTTTATATTATTTTTATTGTATAGCATGAAGAACAATCAGGCCAAATGTTTGAGCAGCTGATCAAAAATGGCATTAAGGAGAAGATGAAGAATGGACATTATAAAGATGAACATAATGAAAGTTTAGAATTTCAAGACAAAGACTTCGAGTTCATCCATGAGCTTATTAAAGGAACAAAACCTTCTACTGACGTAATAATAACAAAAATACATATATATTGTACATACATGCATACATATATACATACAAGGCTCAGACTTAAAGTAACTAGTAACATGATAAGATAATATTTCGCCAGTAAACAATGGCACACAGAGAAAATAAAAGGCAGATTAATCAAGTTATTTGGTTGTACCTCTGGGAGAAGGCTTAAAGGTCTTCAAGTAGAACTATTTTAATGAAGCTAAGAACCCCTAATTATCTAACGATCACCTAAAGAAGAACCATTTTTCTAGGAGTGTAAGTGGGTCAAAAAGGCTATAGGTATAAGGTTCAAATAAGACACTCTCACAGTCAATTTCTGTTTGTTGTTGATGTTTTTTTTTTTAATTATTATTATTATTATTATCTGTACATGGTTTGCCTCATGCAGTCACTCAACAGAGAAAGATATGAGAGAAAGTCCTACTTGTATGAGATTGTGGCCAATAAAGAGACAGGCATTGATGTTGACAAAATGGATTATTTCAGTAGGTGAGTTTGGCTTGTGCATATTTTTTGTGTGAAATACATGTTTGGTTTAATTAATGAAATTCAATGTTAATTTTTCTCAAAATATGTGATACTGTATACGCTATGTATCCATATTTCCTTTCCCAGAGATTGTCACCATGTGGGGATGAAAAGCAACTGCTCACATGAGCGTTATGTGATGTTCGCACGAGTTTGCACCAATAAGAAAAATGAACAGCACATCTGCACAAGAGATACGGTAAGCTATTTTTGGGATGGCTGTAGGAATCGTTTTATGCACGAATACATTTGATATTAAAACATAATTATTTTTTCCTCTTTTCATTCTTTAAGGAAGCGAGAAACATGTATGAACTCTTCCATAATCGATACATGCTTCACTACAATGTCTGCCAGCACAGAGTTAAGGTGGCAATAGAAACAATGTGAGTTAACTTGGAAAATAAACTCACATTGACTTTTCATGTGAGATTTAGGCAAATGTCAGTTGTAGTGCTGGTCACACATAGAATTTTAGAATGTTGCCAGTTATAGGAGTAATTATCATTTTATTTAATCAAATCACACACACCTGTTTTGATCATGTTTTTCCCCACATATTTTTAGGATTGTTGATGCACTTTTGGCAGCTGAAGGTCACTTTAAGCTGGATGAAAAGACAATCTCTGAGGCAGTTATGGACCCTAAAACATACCTGAAACTCACAGGTTTACACTACATTTCTCCGAAATAATAAATTACCAGTTAGATATTAATATCTTATATCTTATACAGTATCTACTGGAATTGGTCTTGTATAGTTTTCTCTCTTTTTTCAGATAACATTCTTCAGGAAATCATGCAGTCAACAGACCACAGTCTCAAAACAGCAAGTAAAATCATTAGGAGAATTGACAAACGCAAGATTTACAAGTTTGTCGGTGGCAAAATATTCCACATAAAGGATGTGAAACATTTGGACAGTGCTGAAAAGTGGAAAGTTAGTCACACACATTTTTTCCAACATTCATTATTATAGATTCCTCCTTCAACCCCCACACCAGATTATTTTGAGATGCTACTGTAAGAAATGATTTAAAGATATAGTGTGGAAAATAATTATTTAAGTTTTGGTTTTTTTCAGTAAATATATTTCTAATGATGTTATTCAAATGAAATTTTCACCAGACTTTGGTATTAACTCAAGAAATCCACACATATAAAGAAATCCATAAAGTCCATAAATGAAGTTATGTGTAATAAAGAGGAATGACACAGGAGAAAAGTATTGAACACACTAACTAAAATTGATTAAATACTTCGTGGAGAAGCCTTTGTTTGTAATCACCACTTCAAGATGTTTCCTGTATGAAGAAATGAATGGGTCGCAGTATTCAGGTGTGGTTTTGGCCCGTTATTCTAAACATATTGTCTTTAAATCTTGTTCAATTGGATTTGAGTCAGGTGATTGATTGGGCCGTTCTAACACTCTTATCTCGCAGGGAAAGGGCTCCATTCATCGTTCCTTCAGTTATATGAAGTCTGCCAGAACCATACGATGAAAAACAGCTCCACACCATGATGCTTCCATCTCCACACTTCACTGTTGGTGTAATGTTTTTAGGTTGATGTGCAGTGCCATTTCTTTTCCAAACATGGTGTGTAGTATAGCAGCCAAAAAGTTACATTTTGCTCTCGTCTGACCAGACTACAATCTCCCAGTATTTCATAGGCTTGTCCAAATGAGGTGTAGCAAACTTTAAACGAGTTTCGTCATGCCTTTTCTTTAGTGATGGAGTCTTGCAGGTGAGCGTGAGCAGTGGATTGCATTGCCCATAGTTTTCTCTGTGACGATGGTACCTGCTGCCTCCAAGTGTTTATGGAGCTCTTTCCAAGTGGTCCTTGACTCTTGAGCTACTCTTCTGACTATTTTTCTGACTCCCTGGTTAGAAATCTTGCGATGACAGAGTGATGTTGCTTCCACTTGTGGATAATGACCCCAATGGTGCTTACTGGAGGATTCAGAAGTTTTCAAATACATCTGTATCTGATTCCATTCACAACAATAAGGTTGTGAAGGTCTTGGGAGAGCTCTTTGCTGAGATGTTTCTTGCATTAACTTGCACTGATAGGGGGTATAATTACTTTCTAACTAATTACGGATTTCAGCTGGTTCCTTGCCTTACCTTGCTTTGGAGAACTGCTTTTTCTTAGCATGTTCAACACTTTTTTCCCCACTTTATTACACATGACATTATTTATGTACTTTAATGTTTCCTGATTTCTTGAGATAATACTGATGTCTGGTGAAAATTTCATGTGAACATGTCATGATCCAGTGCGTGATGGAGTTGAGGATGGATAAAAGTGCAGTAAAAGCTGTTTAATAGAGAGAGACAGGCAGACAAATCCAAATCATCAGACAGAAGCGGGGTCAAAACAGGCAATGGGTCAGGCGATCAGCAAACAGGCATAAATAGGGCGAGGCTAGAATCAGAGTCGGGAAATGAGAAACGAGGTCAATGAACATGAAATGAAATGAGACGAGAACCAAGAACAACCACTTGGTAAAGAGTTAAACTCAATTCTACACAAAGTCATAGTGTTTAAACAGTCTCTAATATACTGTGGTGTGAGTGTGTGGGAGATTGGAAACAGGTGTGTGATTAGAATTCCGGAGAAGGTGAACGTGTGTGGGGGAAGTGTAGTCCATGGCGGCCATGTTTGTAGGCCGCAGTGCAGGATGTGAAATGTAGTCACTGGTTTGCTCCGACATGACAATTGGAAATATATTTACTGAAAAAAATGTTGAAGTGTTCAATACTTATTTCCCCCACTGTACTTGCTTTTTAAAGTACATTACTTAAAAATACATCAATTTCAGAAACTTTATTATGAGGATTAAATAATTTTGAAGATAATGTGTGTTAAATGGATATCCAGAGATATGTAGGTTTTAACGAAGAAATAGCATGTCACGGCTACTAATGAATTCAGGCTTCAGCCTTACCTGGTCTTATACTCAGATTTTGTAGTATTTTCAGAATGGACTGTGTGTGTGTGTGTGTGTGTGTGTGTGTGTGTGTGTGTGTGTGTGTGTGTGTGTGTGTGTGTGTGTGTGTGTGTGTGTGTGTGTGTGTGTGTGTGTGTGTGTGTGTGTGTGTGTGTGTGTGTGTGTGTGTGTGTTACTAGGCAGTGGTAAAGGACTGGCTGGAGGTTATTCAAAATGGCTCAACAAGACCTGTAAGTGGAATTTTGTGTTTTATGTTGTTTTTGGTCATCAGCTGAAAAATCTAAAGCCATTTTAGATTCCAATTTTTTTGTTTTTTCCTGTTTTTTATCCAGGAAGAGAGTACATTAGACAGTTAGTGAGTTAGCCATAGTTGCTAAGTTTTGGGGTTTTTTGTTTTGTTTTTGTTTATTTTTCAGCACAAATGCAAAAACAGTGGGGTTCATATAGGTGCTGAGTTTTCTCACTGTGTGTGTATGTGTGTGTGTGTGTGTGTGTGTGTGTGTGTGTGTGTGTGTGTGTGTGTGTGTGTGTGTGTGTGCGATAGATTAAGAAATGGCAGCGGTGGATCAGAGAGAAATTTATCGATGAAGACGATTTTATTGTCAAAGTAAGTGACAAAAATAATATAAAACACCTATAATGTACAGTGTCATAAAGTTTGAGTGCTTTGGACTGTAAAAATCCTATTTTAGTCACATGTCCCATATTTAAGTTATTTAATCCCAAGAGGTTATTTGGAATACAGCCTGCCATATCTTCAGGTATAAGGGTTCTAAAGCCACTAAGAGCTTTACAAAACAATAAAGTGTCTGAAAATCAACTTTTTCCTAACATTTATATATTAAAGTGCAGTATGTACATTTCAATAATTATTATACTAATAACATACAGTGGAGTCAGAAAGTTACACTGCACACTTTTGTGTTGTGGATGTGCCATTTTACCCACCTAAAGTGACAAAATCTCTTATTCACAAAAGTATTCAGACCCTTTTAAATGTATTTAACTGGCCCAGCTAAAGCCCAGACGTAAACCCCATCAAACATCTCTGGTGAGACCTGGTGATTTCAGTTCATAAATACTCTCCATCCAATCTGACAGAGCTTGAGAAACTCTGCCATGAAGAATGGGATAAACTGCCCAAATACAAAGCTTATAGAAACTTGCTGCCAAATGGGCTTCTACAAAGTATTGAATATAGGGTCTGAATACATAGCCAGTGCTAAGGGAAGAATTCATTATTTTCAAGAGGTTTGATTGCTTCTGGCAGTATCTGTTTGAAGAAATGTGTAGGTAAGGGATCTAGTATAAAAGTTTTGATCATTTGATTACCGAAAATAGTTTGGTCTCTCGAAGGGGAGAAAAACATTCTAATCGTTGGTCTGATATGGTTATATTGTTATCTACATGGTTAATCAGATTGTCTAGCTTTCTAACTGTCTACTCTAACAATCCTGCCTCAAATCTACTCCAATTATCTACAAAGCTCACATTGTTTTTGGAGCAGCACCTGGACATCCGGCAGCAACCATAACCTGCTGTAAGCTACATCGCCTTGCTGTATTGGATTGGGGCATATTACTGCATCAGACATCGCCTTCGCTAACTTAAGCACCTAGACAATTTTACTCTTAGTACCCTCTGACTGATGAAGGCATACATCATTAACTCCTAAATGAAAAACTACCTTTGATTACCTATGCTATGCCTAACACCCTAGAATTACCCTGGATCCTGCACATCCTGTACTCAACACATCGAATAAACTGAATGTTTGCCATGTTGAATGTTAAATGTTCCTTCGATATTATGAGTGATTACGGGTAAATTGATGGTAGAACTATATATATATATTTCAAAATCAAATCCACAACACCATAAAGTGTGCAACGAGTAAAGGGATCTGAATACTTTCTGAATCCACTGTATATGTATGTTACTCTTTCAGAAGACAATTAAGTAATTACGTTTGCATACCAGCTATGCAACAATTGCATGGAAGAAATATGGGCAAAAATAGTTCAAATGCCTTCAATTACTGTAGCCAAATTTTACATTTGTACTGTCGCTTAATGCTAAAAACATATTTAGTATTTTTTTATTTTCATCCATTACAGCCTGTCAGATTGAATTATGGAAAGGACGACAAAGATCCAATCAAATCTCTCCAATTCTACAGGAAGAACAAGCCAAACAAACCAGTGAAAATGTCTAGAAATGAGGTAGATCTGTATTATCTTTATTAATCTATCCCTTCTACACATGACTGTAGATTGTTGCCTATTTCAAAATTATACACTTGACATGTTCATGCACATAGTGTCTGTGGGTTCTGAAATTACTTTATGAATTTATATAATTAAAGGTCTGCAGATGGTGAGGGTGTAATTTAGCATGGGTCAGCATGGTGAGGTTGGGGTTTGGGGATGAGCCAGATGGGTAATGACTGATTGCGTACACTTGCAACAGTTGACAAAAGTTTTATCTAAGTCAGGGTGTAAAGTTACTCATAACACACATGTTCAGAGGAAGACAAATGTGAATGGTTTTGTAATTACATCTGGAAGCTCAATGTTCTGATGGGTTTTCATGCAACATTTTATTAACGTTTAGTACTGTAATAACATTCCTGAAATTTTAGTAATAAACCATAGCAACATAGGAGAGTGAAGTAGCTACAATCTGCATTTGAATATGTTCAATGACAGAATAAAAGATAACAATAAATAGTCAAATGTTTTAAATATTTTATGATGTACCTTTCTATGACCTTGCCTTGATATTTTCTCATTATGTGGTCTGATGTAACAAAAAAAAACATATTTGTAGTTTATCCTCTGATCCTCTTTCACTGGCTCTGGTCAGGCTACGAGAACTGGAGACTGGTAAGAAGTCGGGGCATGTAGGTTGGGCAGCTACTGGAAGTGCGTTGCGAGCTGATTCAGCACATGCACTGCTAACTGTAGTTATTCTCCTATTGACTTCTCTATTACAGATCCAGTGTCTTAATTATTTTGCATCTCTGCAGGTTTCATTCATTCTGCCCATAGTCTTTGCCGAAATCAACGTCATGCTGTTCTACAAAGGTAATGGAAAGCTTCCAAAAAACCCACCCATCAGAGAATTCTGGGAATTAGTGGAGAGGGATGCTGTAAGGGAAGACTCAAGTGATGAATCGAGTGGAGATTCAAGTGAGGAATCAAGTGATGAATTGAGTGAAGATTCAAGTGATGATGAGTAGCAGAAAGAAGTCTACTCTATAATGCTGGTGAAAAAAATGTGAGTTGAAAAAATTGTTTATTTTAACTTGGCTAATGTGGAGAAAATAAACTCACTTGTGCATGGTGGTTGGAGGAATATTGATCTAAAATTCATATAGTGTGTATTTGTTTTTCTGTACATGTAGGGTAAGTTTCTTTTGGGGATTTTCTGTAACTTTTGATGTAGTTGACATTGTGAATGATTTTGGTACTTCACACATTTTGGTACACTGTTTATCATAAAAAATGATTAAGAATAACTTAGTAATGATTGTTTTAATACATTAAGAGGGTTACGAGTCAAAGCTTATATAACTAAGCATGTTTTATTTTCCATCATCTCAACTTTATAGCTATGTTTCAACTTTTATTTCATGTACTTATCTTAGGGGATTATGGCATCTGAATTACATATTAGCATAAGTAATATAACCATGTTTCTCTTATAAGTCACATACTATGGTTTGATCTGTTTTTTGGTTGTTGTTGTTGTTGTTGTTTTTTTTTTTGTGGGGGGGGGCATTTTTTGTTTTAAATTTTAGCATATACAAAGTTAAATGAAATAGAAAGTTTAAAACACTGATGATTGGCTGTGTGATGAAATAATTGTGTGATTAAAAAAATATCTTAATTTCCATGTCTGTTGTTGTCACTTTGTAATAAACACTGCTCAGAACCAGAGCACAACCCATAATTATATTAATGTAATCATTGACATGCTGAACCGGTCTTTAAGGAGTCATTTACATAACATTTATGGAAGGAGTCTCCGTTTCCAGCAACAGTGGTTTATAAAGTTGAATATTTATGTTTTATGTTTTAAGACTTAAAAAGTCTTCAAGACAGAGGACAAGTCGTGGGTTTTTTTTTATCTTTTATCTAAATTTAGAGAGAGTTGCTTCACAGACATTCCACAACATTAACTATCCATGGAAAAAGTATGAGCTGTGTTTCTTTAATAAATAAAACAATTATTGATCTTAGCAAAATGCTAACATCCATTTAGTGGCAATACTTTAATACAATTAGGTATATATATATATATATATATATATATATATATATATATATATATATATATATATATATATATAATTATATATAAGTATATATACTGTAATATATAATTATAATGATAGCTGTAACATATTGGAAGACAAATATTACCTATTTTGACTGCAGACACTTTTCTACTTGTCTCTACTAAGCTCTTCTACTGTATACTAAGCTCTTGTCTGCCCTCCTCATACTGTATGTGTCTTTGGTTTTTCTCTGGGGTACAGAGAGTATCCATCATGCTGTAAATGCATGTACTTAGTGAAAATGTGTTTACTTTAAACCTTAGTTTGGATGGAAGTGTTTTAGGAGTGAAAGCTGGAAGGCTGGACAGTTATAGCTGTAATACTGATAATCCATCTTTTCAGTGTTTTAACATTACAATAACTCACAAAAGTGAGTACACACCTCACATTTATGTAAATATTTGATGATATCTTTTCATGTGACAACACTGAAGAAATGACACTTTGCTACAATGTAAAGTAGTGAGTGTACAGCTTGTGTAACAGTGTAAATTTGCTGTCCCCTCAAAATAACTCAACACACAGACATTAATGTCTAAACCGCTGGCAACAAAAGTGAGTACACCCCTAAGTGAAAATGTCCAAATTGGGCCAAAGTGTCAATATTTTGTGTGGCCACTATAATTTTTGCAGCACTGCCTTAACCCTCTTGGATATGGAGTTCACCAGAACTTTACAGGTTGCCACTGGAGACCTCTTCCACTCCTCCATGACGACATCATGGAGCTGGTATATGTTAGAGATCTAGTGCTCCTCCACCTTCCGTTTCAGGATGCCCCACAAATGCTCAATAGGGTTTAGTCCATCCATCACCTTCACCTTCAGCTTCTTTAGCAATACAGTGGTCATCTTGGAGGTGTGTTTGGGGTCGTTATCATGCTGGAATACATGCTGGGATCATGCTCTGCTTCAGTATGTCACAGTACATGTTGGCATTCATGGTTCACTCAATGAACTGTAGCTCCTCAGTGCCGGCAGCACTCATGCAGCCCCAGACCATGACACTCCCACCACCACGCTTGACTGTAGGCAATATTGTCTTTGTACACACTTGTCTTTGTACTCTTTGTACTTACCTGGTTGCCAACACACACCCTTGACGACATCTGAACCAAATAAGGTCTCATCAGATCACAGTTCCACAGGTCTTGGTCTCATCAGACCACAGGACATGGTTCCAGTAATCCATGTCCTTAGTCTGCTTGTCTGCAGCAAACTGTTTGTGGGCTTTCTTGTGCATCATCTTTAGAAGAGGCTTCCTTCTGGGACGACAGTCATGCAGACCAATTTGATGCAGTGTGCGGTGTTTGGTCTGAGCACTGACAGGTTGACCCCCCACCTCTTCAACCTCTGCAGCAATGCTGGCAGCACTCATATGTCTGTTTCCCAAAGACAACCTCTGGATATGTCGTTGAGCACATGTACTCAACTTCTTTGGTCGACCATGGCGAGACCTGTTCTGAGTGGAACCTCTCCGGTTAAACTGCTGTATGGTCTTGGCCACTGTGCTGCAGCTCAGTGTCAGGGTCTTGGCAATCTTCTTATAGCCTAGGCCATCTTTATGTAGAGCAACAATTATTTTTTCAGATCCTCAGAGAGTTCTTTGTTATGAAGTGCCATGTTGAACTTCCAGTGACCAGTATGAGGGAGTGTGAGAGCGATGACACCAAATTTAAGGGAAAATGGATAATTGGGCCCAGTTTGGACATTTTCACTTAGGGGTGTACTCACTTTTGTTGCCAGCGGTTTAGACATTAATAGCTGTGTGTTGAGTTATTTTGAGGGGACAGCATGTTATTTAGCATTAATAGTGACAATCAGGGGTGGCCCTGGACTTTCTGTCCCTGAGTGGACCACCACACTTGGCCCACAACAAGTCACATCATAACACACCGGCTCATTGATTGTTAGACAACTTTTTAACACCACTTACTAGCATAAAAATATAACACAATACAGAAACATAAATGCTATTTAAGCATATTTATTTGAAGTAGCACTGAACAGATATCAAGTCATATTTGTAAAATAGACAAAGAGAAACAGAAGAACAGTGTGACAAAGAATATAAAACAATCAAGATCGCATGTTAGCTAGTCAGGGGGAATCATCTGGATGCAGTGTAGGAGAGCTTCATCGCTCAGCTGTACAACTCCTCAACCAGGACAGGAACTTTTTAACACTAACATGAATCCACATCTAATCATTTTGCCCCCCCCCAAAAAAAAATAGACTAAACTACTACTACTATAATAATATCAATATAAATATTACAAATTAATCTTAAGTCTATTTCACTATGACCACTAACCACTGATACACTCATAAATTAAGCTTTCTGGTGGCATTTTAGCATATGGGTTTAAAGAAAAACATAATTAATTAGCGAAAAGTAAAAACAAAACTTTCTTAACCATAAGTGTAAGCAGCGTTTTGGGGGCCCTTGGTAGCTCGGGCCCAAGGCAATTTCCGACCTTTGCCTAAGGTTAAGTGTGCCCCTGAAAATGTTATAGTATTTTGTACAAAATGTAATTACAAATACAGTTCCCCAGACTTTGTGTGTTAGTCAGTGTGGCTGCAAGTACAGTACAGTATAATGTGTGCTGTATGTGAAGTTTTGTGAAGTTTTTTTTCACTAGGGTGGGATCTGAAGCGCCTTCCTTGAGGGCTCCTCCTCTTAAACCTCAGGCCATATAGTGCACATGGTGCAGATTTAATAGATGAGGAGCTGCTGAGAGTAAAATCGCAATCAGGAGCTACGATGCTGAGTCCTGGGAGCTGGTGCTGTGGCTTTGTAGCAGTTTGGGGAGGCAGGCGATGAGCACCAGGCAAATATCTGTCTCCTGTACCTGCAGCACAAACTCTCATGATCATGTGGGAAGTAAAAGTGATGGCGTGTCTGTTCGCGGCCTCGCTCATTCGCGCGCGGTTCGTCACGCACAGACCGGAGAGGGAATGCCCAAATGCGTGTGATCCGTCCCGCTGTCCGGCCACCCCGGACTCCTGCTACTTCGGCGTGGTGAGGGACGCGTGCCGCTGCTGTGCGGTGTGCGCCTCCGGGGAGGGTGACCCGTGCGGTGACCGGGGCCGCGCGCGCTGCGGCGACAGCCTACGCTGCGATCGAGCGGTGGGGGCGCGCACGTGCACGTGCGTCACCTCTGGACCCGTCTGCGGAAGCGACGGTCGCACGTACCCGAGTGAGTGCCGCCTCAGAGCCGAGAACCGGAAGGCCGAGCGGAACCGCGCGCCCGCTGTCATTCCTCTCCAAAAAGGCGCGTGCGAATCCGGTGAGTACACGAAGCGCGCGCTCCTGTCCCACACCATTTTGGAACACCCCCGCATTGCACCCCCGGTTGAACTTATTCAGCATAACGACATTCATGGTTATGTTCAAGGGTAAAACTTTTAATAATTATATGATTCATAATTTATATAACATATGGTATGATCAAATAAAGTAAGCAAGGAGGTAAATAATTAAGTTCATTCTTTTTAATGTTGTTCAAGATTACTTTTAAGAATGAAAAAAATACAATTTCAGTGAACAACTGAGCATGAGACAGATATGGTCCTGTTCAAAAGAAAAAATAGTCTACTGTTAAAAGCAAATTAATAATTCGTGCAATTAATTGTGCATGGCAGGAACAATAAAGCAAGCAAGTAGCCTATGCAAGTAAATAAATAACGGTGGCTTAGTGGTTAGCGGTTAGTGGTTGTATGTTCTCCCCGTGCTGCGGGGGTTTCCTCCGGGTACTCCGGTTTCCTCCCCCAGTCCAAAGACATGCATGGTAGACTGATTGGCGTGTCCAAAGTGTCCGTAGTGTATGAATGTGTGTGTGAGTGTGTATGTGATTGTGCCCTGTGATGGACTGGCACCCTGTCCAGGGTGTACCCCGCCCGATTCTCCCTGGGATAGGCTCCAGGTTCCCCGTGACCCAGAAAAGGAGTAAGCGGTAGAAGATGGATGGATGGATAAATAAATAAATAAATAAATAAATAAAGGTTAAAGAGTAGTTCGCATTATTTAATACTCTTACAAAAAAAAAAATGGAAGGTTACCATTTTAGGTTAACAAATTTTCATTAACATGAATATTTAACAAATATTTTGCCTCAGAATAAAGTGGAACCAGACGCCAAACCCAAATTCAATTTCTTCCACATAAGCAAAAAAAAAAAAAGTTTTGCATTATTATTAATTATTAGAAATCAGTTGTTTCAAGTCAAGTTTTGTTTTTGCATCGCACAATTTACTGTAGATGATCAAAATCCAGTTACAGGACAGACAGGGCAGGAAACCCCCTGTCCTCCTGGAGGTTACTCACGTCTAGAAAAGGTCAGATGTCAAAAAGGAAAGATGTGGAGAGGAGAGGAAGTAAAAAGTTCAATAACGTTCACTAAACTTGACTCTGCTAGTGCTAACGTGAAGTACGCGTAGAGGGTGTTAGAATATGTCATTATTTGATTTAATCACGCAGAAATAGTAGTAAAGAAGAACCATGTGTTAAATGTTCCTGACTGCACTAAGATAAAACTGCTTCAGTTATACTTATGTAAGCTGTAAATTCACTTTGGTATGCTGCATATCTACTTACAGCAAAATTAAAATATGTTTCATAACTAATAAGATTGAATCACTGCTGCACCTTCAAGAGTATACCGTATATGCCCGTTTTTCTATTTCTATTCTAAGTTAAGGCACACCATAAGGTATTACCGTAACTTTATTTTCACTTACAGACCTAACTGCCCAGTATTGTTCCTTGTATCCTGAACAAAATACACTTTTAAACGGAATTCACCCTTATATGAGCATTTTACTGGGTTTTACGTGTACACTGCAGTGAGAAAGGTGAAGCCGGCGATGAGGACGTCATTCACGGGTTCACGTGACAGTGAGGCAGGAGTCAAACTTTATAACATCATGCAAAATTAAAACAAGACCCCTCATGAAAACGTATCAGGAGGCGCTTATGTAATAATGGATTTATTGCCATTTTAATAAATCTCTGAATATGATTAAAAAATAATAAATCGGACCGCATTACAGAGCTCTTTTGATGTCAGGAGAACTTTAATAGCTTGCAGTCCACTGAACAATGCTGACAATACATATTCCATTTTTGCTGTAACTTAAACTATGGACTTAATACATCTATCAGCCTTTATACTGTAGGCTTATGATATTGTACTATTGTTAGACTGACTATGATTTTAACATCAACTGTACAAGAAATGTATGTGTGTGCACCATTGTTTAAACCTGTATGGTGCTGGGTACCTATTTAAGAACTCGTATTTATTTTGTAATTATATACATTAAAGTAAAAGTTTGATCATGATATGGCTTCAGCAATGAGATGCACCCAAGAGTAGATGTCATGAAAATCCTACAGAAACAGCAGATATTCTTCTTTTATTTTAGTCAGAATCACTTCACTGATGACAGGTTTATGTAGATTTCTTTCAAACACGAGTTCTGTCAACGATGATGTGTTGAAAACAGTTCCTAGTAACTGGTCCAGCCATAAATGTTTGCTCAGAGTATTCAGTGATTAACGTGTTCTGCCATGTTGCATTACACAGAGGTGTAAAAATAGATATAAAAACTTAAGCAACTGAACCATTGGCACGCAACTGTACTATGCCATTGACTACTCGAACCTTCCAAAAACAGAAACACAGCCCGTGCTCCGAATTTCTCATTTATCGACACTACAGGGATCCATCAGACATATTTGCACACTGTTTACATCCCGCGGCTTACCCAGGAGAGAGCAAAAATAAGCATCCCACATCAATTTAAGGCGGTGAAAACACCTCTGGCAGGCTATCTTGAGTTCAGCAGGCACCCACAGGCCAGCTTTAACGCTCTGACATGTGGCTTGTTTGCACATGTTACTCATTTTCCCCTGAACAATATGATTTTTTTTTGCCTGACTGCATATGGGCTGGTGGGCGTACAGAACATGTACAGAGCTGATCATGGATTGGAACCAAATGTGCGATTGTTAAAATTTTTCCCCCCAATATTGTTTTTATTCTGGGTGTGTTTAAGGTGGAAAAAGCCAGATTAAAAAAAATGAATAGGGTTGCTGACACAGTAGCAAAAGGGATGTGTGGAATTAAGAAAGAAGACTACTAAGCAAGGTCATTTGGCAAAGCAGTAGATTATTGTCTTTATGTGTTTGGCGTTATAATATAAGCTAATTTTGTAAGGAGATGCTTGGAAATGGGGTGACCCTGGAAAAAACATGTGATTTCCAGGCATCCAAACAACATACATTACACTCTCTATTAATAAACTCAGAGCTAATCTAGTGTACATCATCTATAGCGTAATCCTATATGCAAACACTTATGGCAGTTTACTTTCTCTAGGGTAAACATTCCAGGCTCGGTCTCTGTTCGTTTAAGATTCACAATAAAGTCATTATTTGAAAGTTAATTCAAGTCAAATGTTGTGGTTTTACCTCAACAGGTTCTCAGAACCCCAGCAGCATGCGCTACAAATTCAACTTCATAGCAGATGTAGTGGACAAGATCGCTCCTGCAGTCGTTCATCTGGAGCTGTTCAGAAGGTTAGGAGAATTCACTGGTCAGTCAGACCCAGACTTACAACACAAAGAAGGGTAACAGCTGAGGTCTGACAGAGCATCTTATCATGATCAAGGGGTCAGTTAGCGAGCTCTCATTAGACTAACAGACTTGAATCAAGTCCTATAATACTGTCCAGCTATAATACTTTCACAAAAGTGTACTAGAGAGTGACATTTTTAAGATCTCAGTTTTAGTACCTGCATTTCTGAGATATAAAGGAAGCATCTCAGTCAAGTACTCGTTTTTCTTGTTTCCTCAGACTGCCATATACAAACCAGGAAATGCCAGTGTCCACTGGCTCAGGGTTTATTGTGTCAGAAGATGGCTGGATAGTCACCAACGCCCATGTGCTATCCAACAAACAGCGAATTAAAGTGGAGCTGAACAGCGGTGTCCATTATGATGCTATGATCAAAGACGTGGATCAGAAATTAGACATCGCTCTAATTAAGATTGACTCAGAGGTAGGTTGGAGTATATCACTTTGTTTTTAAAGGTGAGCGTTAGCATGTGATTGGTTGTTGGGAACAATGTTGATTCAGTGATTTGTCATTGGGTACAGTGGTGATCGATAGTTGGTCATTGGGAACATTAAATGGTAAATGGTCTGCATTTATATAGCACTTTTTTTCAAAGTGCTTTCTCACTGACCCATTCACACACACACTCACACACACACTCACACACCAATGGTATCAGAGCTGCCAGGCAAGGCGCTAACTTGCCATCGGGAGCAACTTGGGGTTCAGCGTCTTGCTAAAGGACACTTCAACATGTGGAGTCATGTGGGCCAGGAATCGAACCGCCAACCCTACGATTAGTGGACAACCCGCCATACCACCTGATCCACAGCCGCCCCACATTAGTGATCAGTGATTGGTTGTTGGGAACAATGGTGATCCATGATTGGCCGTTGGGTACAGTGCTGATCAGTAACTGGATCTATTTATTTTTTAAATAAAGGTCACTTAAGGTCAGGAAAAATATTTTTAATTAAATTTAATTTATAAATGAAAAATTATAAGACCATATAAAGAATAGCATGCACACTTGCAGGTTATGACCCAAAATGTAGATGAACTGAATAAAATAAGCAAAAAACATACTGCAGGTTGAAGATGCAAGATGAAATCCAAGCCCAGTAATTGGCGATGTTTGTTTCTATGTGTTGACTTTGCCTCAGGGAAAGCCAAGAGGTGAAAATAAAAATTTTACCTAATAGGCTTGGGCCTCCACTGGTCACAACAGTGTGGATCGTTACCTAGAAATTGTTAGCCATCACTGAGCTTCAGCAAGATTCAGCTCCAGGCCTTGACATGATCAGTATTTTGCCTGTATTTCTCAGTTGTTCTTCTATAAAAGTATAATTGTGCCTCATGACACAATAGTGAGTAAGGCATCTGTATCAAGAAATATTAATTGCATGGAGCTCCCTTGGATTTTATCAAAACAGAGTAGCATGTTACAGTAACTTTGCCTTTAAACTATAACAGCCATCTTCTGATCAAATCCCATCCTCTCGTATTGAAGGCCACTGTAACCTTGTGCAGGACATCAACATATGACTCACTAGTAATCAGTCACAAGCAGTATACAGACGTCAAGCGATGGACTAAAACATTTTCGGCAGATGGAAGTAGCCACAGGCATCCTGGAGAGGGATGGAACAAGGCGTTGTGCCTGAGGAGAGCAGGTAACAAAGTGAGAGTGTCCCTCTCTCTACTATAAAAACACTCCCCACTAGGCACAGACAAGGGAAGACAGGCAGAAACATGTTTCCGTGCAGCCTTTTACTTTTCACTTCTCTGCAAAAAGCTTTCAGGCGACGCTGCAGGAGTGCAGATGGGTGGTGTTTTTTTGGGAGGTTTTTTCAGTAGGCGCCTGAATTTTTGCCAGGACATTAATAACTACCACACACACACATATATCAAACTCCTTTGAAGTCTTGCTTAAGGTAATATTGTAGTATGCCCACGGTAATATGACTGTGGACTAAGTCCGACTTTCCAGAATTTTAAAAAAGGGTTTTAATCAATGACTCATGCTTTCTGTTCAGAAAAACAGACAGAAACCCTGATTCGCTGAGAGCTCCAATAAATCGGATACATTAATGTTTGCAGTGATTTAGGGGAAGAAATTGTGCAAATGATGGAACTTGAAAGCCAGGGAATGAAACAGTATTTAATATTTAATATTCCTTACTTCTGGAAGAGTAAAACAAGTATAGCTAATTACACACATAGTATAACACAAATGACCCAAAAGGCAATGCAATGCATGAAAACATTACAACATGTGTACAGAATAAAAAGAGATTCTGATAACAGCATCGTTTTGAGACACTTGAGATGCTGACGCAACTTTCATTTAAAATGCTTTTGGCTTTAAGTGGCAGAAACAGGTTTGTGCCAATTTAATACTCGCCTTTCGGATGTATTCATTTACACATGCAGTTGCTTTTTTTCAAAGTAGCTTTCAGGATAAAAGCACTAATTTAATATTTTCGCATATACCCTGCCCTGTATTAGGTAGAAAAACTAAAGTAAGCAAAATAGACGAGATGTTTGCTCTTTGCAAATGCAAAATCCTCCATAGATCCTGTTAGTAAATCAGACTAACAGACATTTAATTAGATTTTTTTTATTATCAATTGTTACATAAACAAACCTTTTTTTTAAGTCAGTCTAGATTGTTTGGAGTGTGATGGTGGGTATTAGACGTCAAAATGAGAACATTGGACTCAGGTATGTGGGTAGATTGGTATCTATAGCCATACTGATGGCACCTTAACTTCCCTTTGTGTCCATGTAGGGGGCTTTGCCTGTCCTGTCTCTGGGCCACTCCTCTGACCTGCGTCCGGGCGAGTTCGTGGTGGCCGTCGGCAGCCCGTTCTCTCTGCAGAACACCGTCACAACAGGGATCATCAGCACCACGCAGCGCGGTGGCCGCGAGCTCGGCCTCCACAACTCCGACATGGAATACATCCAGACTGACGCCATCATTAATGTAGGTGCAAGGAAGGATAAAACCAAGGGTTTGGCTGAGAGAATAAATCCAGTGACAGGACACATTAGTTAAACTAGACACATAGTTCACTACTATGTGAGTGTGGCTGAGTGATGTGTGATTACTAGTAGGCACAGTACAATTCAGGGTAAAAGTTTGCATCCCCTATAGATTGAAATGCGTTTGTTTTTTTTGCCAATAGAACTGTCAATAGTTCTGCCAATAGAACAAGACTATTTAAAGTTAAAATGCTTAGAAATAGGTTTAATAATTTGTTGTCTTATAATACAATAAACTAGATACATTTGACTATATTCAGGACATCCCTGCTTGCTCAAATGTCATGTACATTGCAACATATTACTTCTTTATTTTGTCCGAAGGATGACGTTTGCACTCGATTTTATTCCAGTATTTGTTTTCTAAATATTAAGCCAATTTCCAAAACAGTTCCGTGAAATTGAATTGTACTGTTAAATTAAAAGCTGTATTAAACATACACTATCATTATCATTTCTTTTCTGTGTGAAAATATATATATTTTTAAAAATCTTATTGGAAAATCTAGGACCAGGACTGAGATTATGAAATATGAGTATGAAATATGGAGTTGGGAGAAGCATAACCTCACTCAGCTTTCTTGAACAGTGGTTGTCTCAAGTGGTTGTGTCCTTGCTTGTGAATGCACTTTTATATTGCCATCTTGTGTGGCGTGAAAGGAAAATGAAATCATATTAAATGTGTTTTTTTTTGCAGTACGGCAACTCCGGAGGGCCCCTTGTTAATTTGGTACGTGTGTCCTCATTCTTAATTCTCGCTTATTCATGTTTCATGTAGTGGGTGTCTCAGGTGGCTTTAATTAACATCCTAGGTCACATCTCTGGTTTTTAGTCACTCACGCTGGGTTTCAAACCTTTTCTTTGCTCTCCATCTCTTTTTCCCTCTGTCTAACTGCTGTTGTTTTATGTTTTGCTTTCGTCTGGATAAATCATCTGCAGTGGTTTATATTCTCCTATTGATCCCGAGAGGCCAAGAACACCACGTACTCCCAGCCGTGCCTCAGGGCAATGTTTCGATCCAGCTTTCCCCAGCAATTGCCAATAAAACAGCACTCTCATTTAGTGACCAGAAATTGAGAGATTGTGTATCACCAGTGCAGCCTTTTAATTATTTTTTTTTTAATATATCCCAATTTTGAAGGATGTTGAGTACTCTGAGAGTACTGCATTTTAGCAGTTGGATGATAAACACATACATTTTTTACCAAAGATCACCAACATATCTGCATATCAGTTGTAGCTACTTTTCTGAAGAATGAAACAGCAGTACAGTACTGTCAAACACCTCAATGCATTACAAAATCTACTAGGGTTGCCAGATTGTATTAGAAGGGAATTTATTGGTAACACTGTACATTAGGGTTGTCTTAACTGACATTATTTAATATCTGTAAAATAAATAAACCATTAACTTCAGTGATAATAACCATCACTAAAATTTACCCAGGTACCCCTTAAAAAAATAAGACTGAGACTCGAACCCATCCCTTTATAAACTGACCATAAAAGTGGAACTGTGAGTAATCTTGAGCATAACATTAGAACTTATGTTTTATTGTTCTAAGGAACAATAATGTTTATACATGTACCTTATAATGTGCTCTAGAGTTCAGTTTTGTTCCAAGGAGCTAGGATCATCCTGAGTCAAGATATTGAGGTTTCTGTAAACAGCTCTATAACCAAAATTTGTGGTGTGCCATGACAAAGAGAGACAGTAGCTGTCAAAAAAAAAAAGGTTTTGCAATGCCAATATATCAATTAAAATATATATATATATATATATATATATATATATATATATATATATATATATATATATATATATATATATATATATAAATAATATATATATATATATATATATATATGTATAAATAATATATATATATATATATATATATTTTTTTTTTTTTTTTTTTTTTTTTTTATGGGAGCAAGAAAGTGCAATTAAAAAATACAATCTCTGGTGGGGAACCAGATACAAACCTGAAATTTTCACAGAAATAGGTCGTATTTAGCATTCTGCTGTAAAAAAAATGTAGTTTACATAGACGTAATCACTCAAAATAAATTAGAAAAATTTTAAAACGGTAAAAGCAACCAACTTTACAATTATTACACTGATTGAGATGGACTGATCCTAAGTAAAATCAAACCTTTGATGACCAGCATGAACAACACATTAGTGAACATGTTTTTGGTTGCTGGCTGAGGCTGAAACTTTTCATTTAGAGACCAAAGTTAAGTAAGTTATCACCTTTTTATCCTCAACAGTGTACTTTTTGCACATTTATGAGGATTTTAGTCTTGGATCGATCATGGAGTCAATGAAGGTGTATAACATTTACTCTTAACTAAACGCCAATTAACTTACTGTATTACTTTTGTTAATATTACTTATGATGTGTTTTTCTGATGTTCATGGCTTGTTCTTGTTAGTACAGTATATAACTGATTGAATAAATAATATCCGTTAATAGAACCTTAATGTAAAATGTTACCAGTTCAGATTTAATTTGGCCACATGGTCTGTAGAGAGTAAATAATCAATGTTGCAATGCAACCCAAACAATAATAGCACATTACAAAGGGTTTTATTCCACAGCAATTTACCAGCTATTTGTTTTTGTTTTTTTGTTTTTTTTAAGTAATGACATATTGTACTTTTTTTTGTACATTTATAGTTGCATTATAGCATCCATAAACAGACGATTCTTCACCAGCTTCTCTTTAATCTCTTGAAGTTAATAGAACGACAACAACAGCTACAAAGTGCTGACACTGGAGACTCCTTCCATAAATCTTCACAATTTCCTGCAACAATTTTCCTTCAAAGTATTTTTTTGTGTGTGTTTGTGAAATAACATGATTTTTAATCCAATTATGTGGAGCGTCCACCTTACAAGTGCCTGCTTGTTAGCTGTTACTATAGAAATGATAACATTTTATGAACAAGTGCATTCATATGCAACTGCACTACTATCATGGCTGCTGTTAAGGACAATTAATCAATACCTTCTGACCAATTACATTCAAGAATTTAACTGTGCAGTGGTATGAAATATATACAGTGATATTGCATAACACTGTTAACGCTGAATGTCAAACAGTGAAGTGGATGGTGTACTTGAATGTTATAGCCATATATGTTTCTCAACTAACGCCACTAATAAGGGCTTTACAATGTCCTCACACAGAGTCATTTATTAGAATAAAGAAGCAGTGGAACATAAGTCTAAATGACACGGCTGTCTGAAAACCAGGCTAAGGCCAGAACAACAGTATCATTATGCGACCTTAATGAATCACATTTTTCATACTGCTGCATTTCAGTGATGCATCCATCAGTTTAAAATGCTCGCGAGCCCAAGGTAACAGGTTGTTCTATTTCTGTTTTCTGATTAAAATGGAAAGAACTGTGTAGAGCAGTGTAATTTGAGATCGCTCGTCTCAAACGAGCGGTCCGGGGCGGCCTTTATGTTTCCCAAGGCCGTACCGTTCATTCATTTGATGCTATTTGGCTATTATGCTGTCCGTTTCGTGTTTCAAGGACGGAGACGTCATCGGCATAAACACGCTGAAGGTCACGCCAGGAATATCATTTGCAATTCCCTCGGACCGGATACGGCAGTTCCTCGCAGACTCCTATGAGAGACAAAGGAAAGGTTTGTTCAACGTTTTTTTCTTTCATAATTCAAAAGGGTTATATTGTTCCTCTGTCAAATTGTGCTTCGTTTTGTTGTTTTTTGGGGGTCAGTTGACATGCACATCCACATGCGCATAATATTTTCTTCTCTCATCTTTCTTGTAGTTCATTTATTTATTCTTTTAAATTTTCTTTCCCTTTTTAACCTTGTTTTTTACTCTCCTTCTCGTAAGTGTAGCTTTAATAATAAAGAGAAATGTAACTTTATATATAGTGCTTATATAGTCCTTACTGTTGTCTGAAGAGAGGGATAATGATTTTAAATAAATTGAACATAGGCTGCATTGTTTCATCATGAAAGATGTAATGAACATATTATATTCTTATCATTTGATTGCAGGGAACACACAGCCCAAAAAACGATATATGGGGCTGAGAATGTTTCAGCTGACGCCATCGTAAGTTCTGCTTGCAATCAAGATATTTCTTATATACGGTTAGCCACCAAGTAAAACCTAGCCAAAATGAACAGTCCTGGCTCGTTCTTTTATCTTTATCTTCTATTAAACAGACAATACAGAAAATATATATTTTAAAAAACATACTGTGTAATAACTCACAAACTAGAACTGCTCATGGAAGAGGCTAAGGTTTTAGCCACGTTAGCCTGTAACACTCGCTCAACTACTTTCAGACAAGACATTAAAAAGAAGATATACCAAACGGGTAAACAGTGTGATTGAAATATTTCAAGAATAAACACTGAAAAAGAAGCTATTGTGCTCATAGGCTATGGGGCTAGCATAGTTTCATTACTACAGTAGCTTCCAGAGAATTCTGCTCAGTATTCACCTTCCACAAATACGTACATCAAATAAAAAAATCTTTCTGACTGTGCCCAATGACAATAAACAGGGAATAAAAGTGGCTGCTTCCAGCAATTCAAAAAAGCTAGCATGCACATGTTAGCACTGAAGTGTGCACATACATATCCTGTACATTTTCTTTGTTATGTTGTTGTTGTTTTTTTTCTTTGATTGCAGTTTAATCAGGAACCTGAAAGAGAGGGAGACCGATTTCCCAGATGTCAGTTCAGGAGTGTACGTCTACGAGGTGATCCCTGGAACGGCTGCCTCCAGGTAAGTAAAACAGGCCTAGGCCTTCCTAACTCCCCTCTCGTTCCTTCACACTTCACAGCAGCCCGAGGCTGCGCACACTCCTACTATCACACCCGGCTTCGTTATGCAATTAATGTCCCACGGGGCTTTTCTACTGTGTGTTTCTCAGCTTGAAAGCATTCCCTCTCTGCGCACCGTAACGACGCGCCGTGCGCCGCAAGGCATGTTGGCAGCGTGACAAAAAAGGCAGGAAGCGAGAAGTGGAGGGTGCGGGTGCTTTATGGAACCACGAAATGTTTGAATGTGAGCAAAAATGGTGCAATTCATTTTGAATTCATTGCCTGTCAGGAGAGATGCTGAGTGATGAGATTTGCGAGGCTTAGGAACAAAAGAAGGTGGTTGTTAAAGTGAGGTAAAGATAGCTCCCGGGGATCTGAATGATCACCCTTTGATTCTGAAGAACAGTGATGGAAAGATCCATTCCCACCATTCTATTCAGGTGGAAAAGTATCTCTCATAAAGCCAGGTTTAGAATGTGTGACTTCACTGTTTGCCTCACACCTCCAAGTTTGATGCCACCAACCTGTGTGCATAGAGTTTTCACCTTCTCACAATGCTTCAGGGGCTTCCTCCAGGTACTCCGGTTTCATAGACTCCAGTCCAAAGACATGTGCTGTAGGCTGATTGACATTTCCAGATAGTGTGTGAAATTGGGCCCTGCGATGGGTTGGCACCCCGTCCTCATGCCCCGAGACCCCTGGGACAGGCTCCAGGCTCCCCGCAACCCTGTGTAGGATAAAACGGTACGGAAAATGGGTCGATGGATGAATTTTGTCCGTGACAGCAAAATCTTGGTAAAAAACATCGCAGTGTAAACTCAGCTTAAGAGCTTGTTCTTCCAGATAACAAGGTCAGTGAGTCCTCAGTGAATTTCCTGCAGAATTGAACTCTATGATTATTTGAACAAGTGATATTTTATGCTTAAGTATACGTATAGGGATGCCGTTTTAACACTGCAAACACTAGTTTTATAAATTACCGACACCTCCGTTATCGCCTGAAAAGAATACCAGCACTATTCCTGTAAAAAATAAAAAATAAAATATATATATATATATATAATATATATATATATATATATATATATATATATATATATATATATATATCTCTCTCTCTCTCTCTCTCAAGGGTTTTCTACATGTTTCCACCTTCTGCATTGATTTGGACATACTGTATGTTAAAAACTCCATCTATGCACGTTGTAACCTCCTGGCCCAAGCAACGACCATTTTAAGCAGAAATATTCTCTACACTTAACCAGAATCTCTGGTTCTTTGCTTCCTTCGCTCTACAATCTACACTCTTCTCAAGTTAGGGCTCTAACAACACACATCCGAGTGTCTTCAAAAAAGTGCTACATTTCTTTTTTTTGTCCATAGCGCAGGCCTGAAGAACCACGACGTGATCATCAGAATTAACGGCATGCCAGTTCAGAGCACGGACGACGTGAGTCATGCGGTGCAATCAGCCGAAATGCTCTTGGTGACGGTGCGGCGCGTTAATGAAACCGTCGCGCTAACGGTTGTTCCCGGAGAACTGCAGTGACAGCTCTGGCCGGCTGCGTCCTGGACACCATTGATCTAAGACTTCCTATTAGTCAGTATTTTCGTTATTCTTGGTGGTGACTATACGTATTACCCATGATGCACTGTGAACAAACGGTCAGTTTTAATACAAAGAAATAGCTGCAAGCAACAAGTAGGTTTGCATATCTAAAAACTTCATCGTTAAGCACTAATTAGTTGGTTAGCTATCAACGATTCGTTTCCAAGTAGGCTATGGAAGTACATTCTTTTTTTTACAAACAATATTACACAAACACAATACACTCCTCGTATATTAGGGCATTGTTTACGTTTTTGTCTTCTTATTTTTAGCATGTCCTCATGCAAAAGTACTATGAAATATGTAAATAATATACCAATACTATGAAATTACAAGCAGGTTTGATCCTTATTGTATATATGGTGAAATGTATCTCAATAACAGAAGGGACTGTTTCTGTGGTGGTTTTAAAGATAGAGTATTTTCGAAGTCAGAGTCTGCAGGCGGTTATAAAGAACTGCTTAAACCAACAGCATTTACGTTATGTTTATTATAAACAAATTCATCAATGGGCATTTAAACGTGAATCTGTTAAGAGTGTGGTTTTTTTTTCTGTTTCCGAATGCAGTGCTCATGTTCCATAGGCCTGTTTTTTTTTATCTGCTGAATAAATTAGATTCTCTACGTGGAACTAAACTGTTTTTCAGACTGAGAAAAACACGAGGCACCGAAGCGGAGCGACCTCACAGCACACAAATTAAACAAAAGAGTCATAATTTATTGAATCACTGGGCTCTTGACATGGTAGAAAGCAAGGACGTGGAGCGTCAAGCTTTTACAGCAACAACAAAAAATCCTCATTAAAAGAACATTATATTTTTTATTAAAGATAAATAAAATGTTAGTTTTTTTTCCTTTGGTCAAAAAGGAAATGAATTTTTTTTATTGCACGTTTTGAATATTTTCTCAGGAAGGACGAGTGAACGGTTTTTGCGTGCCGCGCCGCCGCCGCTTTCTTGCTACGTGATCTGCAATACGATAAAAACGCATTTGAGTGACATTTTCATCGCTGTACGCTTTACTATGCAAATCTTGGCATTTTATCGGACAAATCACACGAAGTGCGACAGCGCCAGATTGTACGCGGAAGGGAAATAAAGAGAGATAGAAATGACTTCGTTGCAAAAGGCCAAGCACCGAAACGAACCAAACGGTTTGCGTGGTCATGATTGAACATGCATGAATTTGTTCTAAATGTCAAAATGCAAAGCAGAACGCTTCTCCACCCCCACCCCCCCAACCACTTTCAATTCAATTCCATACAATCCCAATTATTTAGATCAGGTCATAACGCTACAAAAGGAAAAATGGAAAGTTCAAGGGGGTGAATATGTATGCAATGTACTACGTATTAGCTGCGTGTGTCTGTGCTTTTATTCAAACATGTTTACAGTGAATGACATTTTATTTACAGCAACAACAAAAAAACTTTACACTGTACAAAACAAAGCAGGATCTCATTCAACACATTTAATTCGTCTTCGAAAAGTATCTCTCGTATTCCTCTAGAACTGAAGTCAACCCATTTGGCTTGTCAGTAGGTGTGTGCCAATTAATCCAATATATAGCAATATCGCCACAAACTAGGCTGCAGTTTACGAAACGTGCCTATATGTCATTGTTAATACAGTACCACGACAGAACAATCAGCACATGCGCACTTGCGGGTGGAAACGTCTGCGGTCAGTAGAACGTGCACCAGTTGCTGCCGTCGCTCGGCGTCAGTCCTCCGGTTATGAGGAGGATGAGATCCACGAACCACCAGATTCCCAGGCCTCCGAGGGTGAGGAGTTTCCCGACGGCGGTGCCCGTGTGGCCCAGACAGAAGCGGTCCACGCCGAAGCAGCCCAGGAAGAACGAGTACAGGAGCGTGGTGATGAAGTAGTGGCCCGTGTATCTGTGGACACATCGTGGATTATATATACAAAGTACACAATAGACCTCGCACTGATCCAGGTTCTTGCTTCTCTTCTAGTAACTGTTATTACTATTATAATAAACATTAATCAGCACTTAACACTAGGAGAAGGTTTGCGCTTGTGCTGTTGAACATGATGATGGTCTGGGAAAACCCACTGGATGTCCCGATGACAGCCAAAAATCATACTTGACAACTTAAAGACACACTTTGGCAACTCTGCTTTGAGAACATATAAATATAGGCGAGCAATTTTAGTTAAGATGCATGTCCGAAACCTATTTCAGTTCAGGAAATGAATATATAACAGGAAACGAAGGTTGCGGTTGACGATTTTAAAAGCTAGCGACCTATGTTCAACTGGGATTGTGTTGTCTGGTGAATGAAACACCGTTACGTAATCCTGAACAGGTTTGCTGATGTGGTGTCTGATGCTGTACGACGCACTGTAGGACAAAACCGACGTCGATCCTGAAGCCAGAAACACTTCCTCGACTGCTTATGTACAAACAGTGTTAGAGCGCCAAACGTAGAACTAAAGACAGTTGCAGGCGAAGGCGGCGCTGTTATACATTTCAGCAATTGTGATGGTCCCGCCAACTTCGACATCGTCCCTACGCTGTAGAACCCCTTCAGCGCGAATCTGGCATTTCATTAAGCAGCCTACATGGAGCGTAAGTAAGGACATGGAAGGAAAAAAAAGAGACGTGGATAGCATAATTAAGCCCCTAGGACATGAAACATGCAGCTCTTACCTTTAACGCCGTAATCGAGTTTCAAAAACGCCTTTCACGACGCTGGGTTCAATCTTAATACTAGACTTCCCTCTGGTGGCACGCGGTGCACATGGTCGCGAAGCCAAACCGAGGGTTTGCACTGCGTTCTCCATTAAGCGGTGCAAAACGTCACTCAGAGCAACACGGATTCATTTCGACAGTGACGCAGCACCAAATCACGGGTTTACATTATAACGCGCTCGGTCTAATGCGTTAGTGTTTCAAGAGCAACAACTAAAGATATCTGGAGATACTTCTACAGCACATGTTGAACATGCATCACAAAAACTAAGTTTAATAACATTTTTAAGCCATTTTTAAAATTGGGTGCTGATAAAAATTTAATATCAAGTCAAATTTGAAAAAAATAGCACGATAGCAATGACATCTCAGGACATTAGGTGTACTGTGCCAGGAATTGATCACGATATTGATATTATGTTGTTATATTGTCCAGACGTAGCGACAACTCATTCACAGGGACTTGTAAGGTGTGCAATCTACATAATCTACACCTAATAATAAAACAATTTTTGCTTAAAACGTCCGCATTAGCTGGTGATTTATTTATCAGTGGAAGGAGTCTCCAGTGTCAGTGCTTTCTAACGGTCAGTCAGTGAGTGAGTGAGTTCTGGTTTCACGACAAGCTGCGCTTTTTTTGATATAGCATGTCGTTAATTAATGAGAAACTGCTCTGGTGTAAGAGGAATAAAACACTCTTTAAGACTGCAGGAAAGCAGTCGTACTTGATGCACGGCTCGTTCCCACGCAGGAATTCCCGAGACCCGGCGCACTCGATGCCGTCCAGCGCTGTGCACAGCACCTGAGTGTGATTCACATCTTTGTACACCTGGCCTTGATTTCCAATCTGTAAAATGAATGAATGAATAAATAAATAATGAAGAAATATATACACTTGTGGTGAAATTCACCTTTACCAAGCAATATTTTTTTTTACATTTTTAATTGCATAAACGAACAGGGACTAAATCAATCAGATCTTTTACTTTTACTCATGGAAGGTCACGTCCCGGATCTCCTCATCTTAAGTGTTTATATTACCGTATGAGCTTAAGCGAAGTTCGTTAGATGACCGTTTGTACAGCTGTGGGATCGTCAACAAGTCTGTTTTAAAAACCGAAACGTAGACCATGGACGAATCGAATTTGTCTGAGTCACTGCTCGGGGAAGGAGCATTCTGTGGAACTATTCGAACGTCCGAAGCGATTTTATAGAAGGTAGACCTCTGCCGATCAGCTCTATGGGTACTTGCCTTCACGCAGCCGTGTCCCAGCTCCTGGAAGGCCGTGATGTTTCCATCGTGATCGACAGGATCTCTGCAGAATATAAACTCCTCGGGACTGAATGGGGGGATGAAAGATCAGATATTGACACAGCACATAAATATAACAATGTAATCAACGATGCAATGACTCTTGTTCGTAAAACTGTTCGCAATTCCCAATGGGTAAGCGTCTGAGACTAAACAAATAACAGAGATTCATCCTATGTTCATACTAGAACGTCACAGATAAAGTTCAGTTTTAGCTGGAAATCAGGTGTGACACGGTAAACCCACAAATCCAAGCGACCGGCTCAAGCGATTCCTCGGACGTTTCTTCGGTTCCCCTTCTCCCGATTTTACTTCCTACCTACAGCTCCTATTTCCTCTTCGACGCTCATCTCATCCGGTCATATACGACCTCTCGTTCTGCACAGCGCAGAGAGCCATTCCGGAGGAAACTGAAGCTTGGAAGGAAGTAGTTTCATCATAGTAAGTTAATAATCAATCATCGCAGTTGATGTCTACCTAGTCGCCTCTGCCAGGAGGTTACGACTTGGCCATTTTAACAGGGTAAATCCAACAATTCTCTCTAGATTACTCGGGAACTGGGTGATTGTTGGCATGACAGCCAGTACACTTCGAGACACGCCACACCCCCGCCAAAATCTAAATACATGTGTATGGGATTTCCAAAACCCTGTACACGTTTTCAAGCGTTATCACGCTTTTTGAATTGGCGTAATAGTTTTGCGCGATTCCATTTCCGACGTTCCTCCAATAAATTTCTATAAAATAAAATGAAAGCGAATAGAGTGCAGAAAGACGCCCAGTCGAAAACACAAACCGATGGACCACGGTGCGAGACACGCCCTTGGGGCGGGGCATATCCTTCTATAAAGCGTTTAATTGGACGACATGAAGACTAGTACAGGTTGAGTCATCATAAAACCATGACTAACTATAAAATGAACATGAGAACATGTCCAAAGCCATTCTTTGTATTGTTGCCTGGATACACGGTAGTATTAGTGTCCGGGGTACTAAGGGACAGGTAGAAACAGCTCGTGGATGACTTACAGGTACCGACAGAGGACCACCGGTGATGGAGGGCTGTATTCATACTGCTCCGTGTGATTAGACGGCTCTGTTGTTGGGATGTTATTATGTGTGACATTTTCTTCAGGTTCCTGTCTGATCGGAGACGTGACCGGAGCAGATGTTGCTGCTGCTGTAGTTGTTGTTGTTGTTGTTGTTGTTGTGCTGGTGGTTGTAATGGCTGATGTCGTCTCTCTGCTTCCGGGTGTAGTGGAGTTTTCAGAGAGAATCCCTTCCAGACACTGCAAAAGCAGCACCGAGGCGAGCAAGAAAAACTGTCCGCCTAACAACACATAATTGACAGAAATGTGCGACATGGCGAGGAATCCGGTCTACGGAACACGCATTACAGCCAGCTAGCTCACTCCAAGTCTAACTACACAAGCCTCCGCAGCGCTACCCGCATTCAGGAAAGTCCCGCCTCTTGATTGTGGATTGGCTCGGAGTTCGTACCGATAGCAAAATCGTCCAATCAGCGAGCTCCTTGTGATGACGTATTAACAACCGTTAAAAAAAACGTTAAACATTCTCTAGATCAAATCGTAAATATGTTGGGTTGAAAAGTGTTTTATTTATTTATTTGTTTGTTTGTTTGTTTAAAATTTTTAATTAAGTTAGAAATTTCTTGTTACCACAGAAACGGACAATTCCGCTACGCTCGAAACAGTGAACATGAAGTGAGCAGTGTGGTCACGTGACCTTAAAAATGGATAGTAATTGTTCAAAGTACACAATATCTCTACATCACACCATTATATGGTAATAATTGAATAAAAAGAAATAAGTTTTGATTACAAAGATATATTGTACACTGACTCCTGTGGTATTGTTAATATTATACATAAAACGTATTGAAGCTCTGACGCAGAAAACTAGCCAATCACAGAAAAGGAGACGGAATACGGGTGGGGGAGAAAATATATAACACTATGCTGTTACAATATTCCTAACGTTTAATTTACTTGTCATAATAGTGTCGAATATATTTCATATTTGTATACAGTTTTTAGAAATGTAGAATTTTACGTTTATACTGAATTACTAAAAAAATACAATGGACGACTAAAATAGCATGTTCATTCGTTTCAATTCATCATTTCAGCGTTTGTTCAGTGCGTCGCACATTGATGACGTTTCAAATGAGAGACTTTTATTTCTTTTACCCACTAGTGAAAAAAGTCTAGAGACTGTGTAGGTTAGGGTTATGGGGAGGTTATTTTTAGGCTCGCTCTAATTTTAACGCCAACAAGGACTCGGTAGTGCTCTGATTAGCTGAATAAGGCGTGTTAGATTAGAGAAAATACAAGACCAGGGTTAGTACTGGATTACATCAGGGATCTATAACCCCAGTCCTGAACTGTCCACTGCCCTGTACACTGAACAGTTCCCATCACCTGTTCCATAGCACTACATTATAAAAAAGGCTCAATCACATTATTAAAAAAGACCCAAATCTAGGAATAACAAACTTTATATTAAATAAATCATCCATCCATCTTCTATCGCTTATTCCTTCTTCAGGGTCAGGGGGAACCTGGAGCCTATCCCAGGAATCATCGGGCACAAGGCGGGGTACACCCTGAACAGGGTTAAATAAATCATTTAATCTATTATTGGTATTTAAGTCAGATCTAGAAAACAATCTAGAAACCCAAGTATTAAAAAGAGAGAGAGAGCTTTTAAATGATCTTTAAATTAATTAACAGTATTAATTAAATGTTCACCTTTAGGTGGCGTAATTACTGGTAAAGGGTCAACAGAATTTGTAATCATTCTTACTGTGAGATGTATAATAATAGTAGGAAGAAGAAGAATGTGCTATTAATCTGCTCTTCCACAATAACCTCTTTGAAATAAATTTTGAACAAGAACGTAGCTTCCTTTTTTTTTATAATAATAATAATAATAATAATAATAAGCGATAAAGATTATAAAATTATTTAAGTATATTTTTATATATACAGTGCCTTGCGAAAGTATTCGGCCCCCTTGAACTTTTCAACCTTTTGCCACATTTCAGGCTTCAAACATAAAGATATAAAATTTTAATTTTTTATGAAGAATCACCAACAAGTGGGACACAATTGTGAAGTGGAACGAAATCTATTGGATTTTTTAAACTTTTTTAGCAAATAAAAAACTGAAAAGTGGTGCGTGCAAAATTATTCGGCCCCCTTTACTTTCAGCGCAGCAAACTCACTCCAGAAGTTCAGCGAGGATCTCTGAATGATCCAATGTTGTCCTAAATGACTGATGGTGATAAATAGAATCCACCTGTGTGTAATCAAGTCTCTGTATAAATGCACCTGCTCTGTGATAGTCTCAGGGTTCTGTTGAAAGCGCAGAGAGCATCATGAAGACCAAGGAACACACCAGGCAGGTCCGTAATACTGTTGTGGAGAAGTTTAAAGCCGGATTTGGATACAAAAAGATTTCCCAAGCTTTAAACATCCCAAGGAGCACTGTGCAAGCGATCATTTTGAAATGGAAGGAGTATCATACCACTGCAAATCTACCAAGACCTGGCCGTCCCTCTAAACTTTCACCTCAGACAAGGAGAAGACTGATCAGAGATGCAGCCAAGAGGCCCATGATCACTCTGGATGAACTGCAGAGAACTACAGCTGAGGTGGGAGAGTCTGTCCATAGGACAACAATCAGTCGTACACTGCACAAATCTGGCCGTTATGGAAGAGTGGCAAGAAGAAAGCCATTTCTCAAAGATATCCATAAAAAGGCTTGTGGCATACTTTAGACGAGACTAAAGTTTGCCACAAGCCTTTTAATGGATATTGGAAGTTTAAAATATCCAATAGATTTCGTTCCACTTCACAATTGTGTCCCACTTGTTGGTGATTCTTCACAAAAAATTAAAATTTTATATCTTTATGTTTGAAGCCTGAAATGTGGCAAAGGGTTGAAAAGTTAAAGGGGGCCAAATATAATTATATATATATATATATATATATATATATATATATATATATATATATATATATAAAGTATATATATATATATATATATATATAAATTAAACATGTAACAAAACTTGTTGCTAAACTATAGTCAATAATTTCCAGCAGCACTGTTGCAATGTGACATTAGCAGAATCACACACACACAGAGTCCTATATACAAAGCCATACGCTTTATTTGACAACAAATCCACTTCCATATCTCATGCACACATATCTGCCAAACGTTAAATAATAAATAGCCTAATCTTCATAATTTACATTTACATTTATTCAGTTTGAATTTATTAGAGATGAGTCACAGTCAGAGTGTGGAGGAGAACAGGGGAAGGCAAGCCGCTTAAAAATAAAATTCAAATAAAAATAAATTAACAAAGAAAGATCGTCCGCAAATAAAATTCTTGATTATTTTAGTCATTTGGGCTCATTTGAAGATATTATGATGAAAAAGTACACAGCTTATAAACATTATATATATATATATATATATATATATATATATATATATATATATATATATATATATATATATATATATATATATACACCCATAACGTACTTTAAAATAAGTACACAATGCATATAACCACCCACGGAATATTTTCTATTAGACAGAGTTTCGAATTTCAGACAGCTTTGTGCTGCTGTCTGTCAAACAGATATATAATATTTTTCTTAAAATTTATAGTATGTTATACCACTAATAAATCAGGACCATCAAAATGCACTTGCAAACATCATTTCCACAAAAGCTGAAACATCTTCACATTTTACCAACATAATACTGTTTTTTTTTTTTAATACTATCATATACAAAACTGAATTTTTGAATCTGACTCTGAATCAAGTTCCATTTCAACCGGTTGTGTCTGTGTCATGTGACGTTGATGTCCTCACAGCGTTTTTTGTTTTGTTTTGTTTTGTTCGGTTTTGGTCAAGAATGATTCTGTAAAGTGCAAAAAAGCAAAAACGGCGCTATAGCTAAATCCATTTATTTCAAACAGCTCAGACTTTACTGTTGTGTACATTTAAAGTTTAATAAATATTCAGCTAGCAAGATGTGGCTTGTCTTACCCTGTTACACCATCTCCCCCCCACTCAACCCTTACAGGTGAGTGATTTAGGATCAAGAGCGTTTACCGAGGGATTTGAGTTCCACACTTCAGTCACAGGTATGATATTTTATTGCTGTTCAGTTCACTTTAAATCAGCGTAACATCGTTTAGCTGGAAGGTGGCGTCAGTGACCTCTGACCCCTGCTGACCTTGCTCTCGGGTTCGAGTCGGGCTGTAGCGTGGCGTTTGGGCTGCAGCGGGTGTGTGTGTGCGGCCTGTGGGAGCGGGTACGGTGTACAGCGAGGCCGGTGGCTCACAGCAGAAGCGGGCACTCGCTGAGTCCACGGAGTCGTCAGCATACAATTAAACGGGTAACAGTGAGAGATGATCAGAGCCTGAATATTTAAAAAAATAATAATAATAATAATTCAATTCAGTACAAAACGAAGGTTTAATACGTATGTAAAATGATTTCACAATTCATAATCCCGAAGCGTTCAGATAAAATTTACAATTCCAAAACAGCATCAATATTTATATACATATAAATCATGTTTATTTGGCTATAATTACAATTTTTTCTATTTTTTTTTTGTCAAATTTTATAAGTATATTATTATTTATAGATGTGAATATAGGCTCAATATACATAACTTAAGTTTGTTTACTTGCTTGTTTAGACATTTATTTATTTCTTTGTCAGGTCTTTGCAGACGACACACAAATCTTTTTGTATTTTTTTTTAAAAACCCAACACTTTATTATTTCAAAAAACTATTTATTTGAAATATCGATACACACAATTAACTGCACTCTGCCTTAAAACACCCGCGTCTTACAATTTAATGTGGATATTTCATCATGTTTTTCACTGCACGGATATCATTGTAAATATAAACGATTGCAAATGAAATACAGATCAGCGCCATGACGTCACAGTGTTGCAGTGTGATGCGAAGCTATTGATACAGCTTATTCGTGAGAGTATAAAAAGTCTTAAACTGATATTTGATTTTATGTATGGAAATGCCTTAAGAGTCATTACGGCTTTGTCATGATAGTAATTTAATATTAGTTACTGGAGCATCACACTTTAGTCAACATAGCTGTACATAACTACTTAAGCAGTAAATAAGGAACCGTATTGTAAAATATTACCACTTTCTTTGATTATTTTTTGGATATTTTCCTCCTTTAGACTGCACCAGAAATACCTTACACGGTCAGCTTAAGTGTTTTTATATTCGCCATATTATCACTACAAATGAGGTCTTTAAAAGTATTAGTAATTGTTTTTTTAAAGCATCTGTAATATACAATATATATATCGATATTTGATCTTGTGTGTATTGTGTATTAGACCAGAAAAAGTATTTATTATTATTATTATTATTATATGTTTTATGTATTTGTTTTTGTACATTTATTTTTTTTTATGCATAATGATACCTGATGCATGGTGATATTTTCCCAAAGTATTAATATGTGGATCGTCATGGACGCACTGAGATACTGATACAGTTGTTTCAGCAATTAATTCAGTAATGCAATTTAGTCACACAAATCAAAATTCTTATTAGAATCCAGGAACATGCAGATGAAATCGTACCTGTGAGGTCGTTTCAGGCTGCTGAAGGCCCAGTGGGAAATTTCCCAGAATGCCCCGGTGTGAAGTCTCCGTGGCGCCGTAGCCGCAGCCCCTGATGCTTTCTCCAGCAGCTGGTGCGCCAGCCGTCCAGAAGTTCACACGGTTCTGGTTTGGCAGAAAGCGTGACGTTCTTCTCGTGCTGGCGAGAAGCTGCTGTCCTGCAAAGCAGCAGCGATGAAGGAAACACTCGCCCAGAGTCCGTGAGAGGTGTTCAGCATGCAGAGGGACAGCGTTCAGGTCTAACACGTGCTTCTCAATGCTCCGTTTATCTGTCGCGCTGCCTCTGATTGGCCGAATGTCTTTCAGCTGGTGGCTGGTGGTGATTTCTCTGGAGTCCAGTTCGGACTGATGGTTCGAGCTCTCCACTTCTGCGTCACTCTCACTGTCGCTCTCGCAGAGGTCTGCACCAGAAATCACACACGCATGTCAGTGGCATATTGTTTATTTGTTTGCTTGTTTGAATGTGTATTCATTTATTATTGTATTTAGGTCTTTCTTTCTATCTATATCTATCTATCTATCTATCTATCTATCTATCTATCTATCTACGTAGTTACTTATCCATTGTCTCTCTATTTAACTATTGTCATCACTTGTTATTTATAATTTTTTTGTATGTACATTTTTATTTATTATTTATTTAGTTATATCCATGTATTTGTCTATCTATTGTCTAACTATACATTTATCGATCCACTCATTTATTTATTTATTTGTTTGTTTGTTTACATATTTCATTATTTATGATTGCATTTTTGCACATCTTACCGCTAAACTTATTTCTTTACCTTATTTCTTTTCTACTATCTGTTCATGCATTTTATTCCTTATTCCTTTATTTTACAGACTAATTTATTTATCTGTTTACTTTACATACATTATCCATTTCGAGCATTTCCTTTAATTATCATTATGGAGGGGTATTATCTCATAAACAGTTCAGAATAATTAACATACAAACCATGTAATGATTCAATAATTTAATCATAACAACAACAACAACAACAACAACAGTAAGAAGAAGAAGAAATTTGTAACCTTTCAATGTGGACGTTGCAACAGTTGGAACTTGGAGGAAATGGCCGGGACGATCAGAGGACGAATTATCCGAGGATCCGCCGTCTTTATTCTGCTCCACGTCTCTGGCCTTGAACTGCAGCATTACAGGTTTTCTAATGGAATTATTTTTTTTTTATCAATTCATTCATTTTTTAAATTGTATTTATTTATTCATTCATTTAACTACAATAATTTTTTTAATTTCTTTGGACCTGAGCTACACTAAGTCATGCCAAATTCTGACCTTTTCTCCCTCCTCCCGTTTCCTGTGTCCCGGAATCCCTTGGCAAATGGATTATTATCGATTTTCAGCTGCGTTATCTGTTCAACATAAAACATAAGACGTCAGTTCAGTGCCTCTCTTTGTTATAATAGATGTGCTGACTTGAAATTTATCACTTGAAATAAAAAATATATTATTACATAATAACTGTATATTAATAGGCTACATAAGTAATTGACTTACTGTATGATCATGTGACCATGATTATGTTAATGACGTACAGTAAAAAGTACTAAAAGTCAATGTTACATCTCATGACTATATATATATATATATATATATATATATATGTATATGTGTGTGCGTGCGTGCGTGGACAGATATACACATGGTTACTTTTCAAAGTAAATTGATTTATTTCCTAAATTAAATTAAAACAAATATGTATGACCCATTATAATATAACCATGGCACATGGTTGAATTTTTGTTATGAATTATTATTATTATTATTATTATTATTATTATTATTATGAATGAAACTGGTGAATGAGGTAAACAGAGTGTAAGAGAGAAACCTTGTCGTTCTGGTAAGCAGTGACGGCGATGAACTCGGTCTCAGGAAACAGGAAGGTCCTAAACGCACTGTAGGGAAGTTTGAGGAGATCATCAGCTCTCGCCATGTGCAGCCGCGGCTGGTATTTATGCATGGAGTTCAAAATGGTCTGGAACAATTATATAAATACAAAAACAAAAAGTCATGGTTTTCTTTTTTCCCTCACAGTATCTGCTTACAGATGCACATTTTACACTTGTTAAAAGGATCACTCTTACTCTTACTGATTTCAGCCATTCATCATGTAGAAAACCTGCTTTCAATGATTTGTTCGCCTCTTTAAAAAATTCTACTGTGCTGTTTATTTAAAAAAACCTATTGGACATGGAAATATTTATTTATGTGATTTTATCGTATATAAATATTTCTTCATTCTCATTTCTTCTTCATGCTGATGCACTTGTTACACTAACATTACTCTGAACAAAAGGGAATTTACAGGATTGTGAGTATGAAAGCAACATGTTTACATGTTTACAACAAACACTGAAACTACTACACTCCCATAATATTCATTTCCTCCAAAACCAAACACACAAATAACGACACAAATTTCACAGAAGTATCCAAATTATTATTCAGAAAGCTGTTGGGTTTCCACACAAAGTGCAGTCAGATGTTACGCTCACAAAACTAATAAATAAACATATATAAATATGTAGTATAACATGAAACAAAATAAAAACATTTTTATATAAATGACACATTGTGTATTAAATCATATATTGTTAAGATGTATTACCTTATAAACTAATTTTAATATTAATAAAGACTTGTAAGACTTAATTTATTACCACAAAGGTGGATGGAAAAAAAGGATTTACTGACAGAATTTATATAAAGTCAAACAGTGGGGAAACGAAGTTCTTATAGAATATTTATATAAGATTCAGCAAGGACGATATCAATTGTGAAGTGATGTATTTTAGATTTTTGTTGTTGTAAACTGTAATCATGATTTTGTCCTAAGGGTGTGCAAACTATTGGGCTCATCGCATCTGTTGCATAGTACGTTATGCTTTTTATGAGATACCAGCCTGTGACGAACAGGATAACAGTCTAAAGTGATTATAGCGCACTTGTGTTTGAAATTTACCCAAATTAATATATATATATATATATATATATATATATATATATATATATATATATATATATATAACCATTTTAATTTTCATTGAATTTGCATTCAATTTAATTTAGCTAGCTTAACTGGCAACATTTGAAAATCGTAGCTGTCATTTACCGACCATAAAGAGTCAAATTAATTTTGTACTTGAATAATGTAGAGATCGGTGGAAACTGGAGAGCGCAGAGTAAACCCAGAGTAACTCGACACAGACAGAAACCCGAGCTCATACTATTTGGCGTTATCGTTACTCACAAATCCGTGTTTATCCGAGATGTTGTTGGTCAGTTTCAGCTTGTGAAACGTCACCACTCGGGACATCCAGTGCTCTCCCGAGGCCGGGCTCTCCGGGTGAACGTACATGCGCTTGGGCAGCTCCGGGTCGGCTTTTCCCGCCACTGTCCAGCGTGAGTGATGAAACTTGTACCGGCAGCCATCCGACGACACGATGTCCATCAGCAGAACATAGCTCGCTCTCCGGTCCAAACCGCTGCAGCGCACACGCAACGGAGGAAACATCCGCCTCATAGACGCCGAGCGCAGAACAAGAAAACACGGCTGTGTTAGTCTGAGAGACGCGTTTATGAGCTACGCATCAACACCAAATTGTGTAGAAATGTAAGATAAATAATAGACCTGCATTACTCTTAGAGAGGCTTTCATAGGTTCTGTTTGGATTTGAATAATGCATAATTAAGGTGGAAAGTCAAACAATAAATGGACCAACTCTCTGGACTTTTTCATTTACACATTGTGTTCTTCAGTATTTATTAGAGATGCGATATGAAACCTATAGCTGGGGTACGAATGTCATTTGTACAGTTGCTGGTTATATGTGATCGTCTCCTGAGATGATTATCAGCAGTGTTACTTAGAGAGACACGTTTATAAGCGCTGAGTTATAGGTAGCATATTGCATCTTTAATATTAATGACAAATATTTAACAATGACCTGCAAGCCATATGAGAAAACTGTGGGAATTTGGCTTA